>JAVJIF010013105.1:0-139311 GCA_038442645.1 Agave tequilana | reverse complement strand
GCCCGGTCGACCGACTTCAGCCAAGTCGACTAGGTCAGTGACTTAGCGACTGATTGAAGCCTGGGAACGAAAATCTGGGTCAGAAAAAACAGTTTAAAAATATTTTGAAAAATCTTTTAAAGTCTTCTAAAAATCCACAAAACTTGTTTTAATATTTTATATTGAAACACAAACAAGTGATAAAAATTTCAAGACATATATCAATCATATCAATTCATTTTGAGTCTTGCAAATTTATCAAAAACAAAACTTGTATTTTTATCAACTTGATTTTTCAATACATGAATAAGATAGTCAAAATAAGTTTGTCTAGCAAGTTTAAAGCATGTATGTATATCTAGAACATATCTAATATACATAAAAATAAAGTAAACTTGTTTTGATCTACTATTCATGAAAAACCAAATCCAAAACATAAAAACGTGTGTGTTAGTGCACTTGAGCATATCAACTATACTAAGCTTTACAATTGGATCTAAACACACTAACTAAACTATGGATACCTAAGTCTTCTTGATGATCTTCATCTTCAAGTTGACTTGCTCCAAAACTCCATCCATGGGCTAGGCAAAGTGTGATCTTGAAGCTTTGGCCCTGGAATCACCATGAAAAGCTTCTAAACTCCTTTGTAGAAGCTAATCACCAACTAATATCTTGATTATGATCTGAAACTTAAACAACATAAGATTATTAGTAAACATAACTACATGAGTTAATCATCATCAAAACTAGGGTGGAAGGCCTTGGGCCAACAATCTCCCCCTTTTTGATGATGATAAAACTCATGGAGTTAATATGCATGGATTAAGTTAAGCTTCAAAGAAGCTCCCCCTTTACTCATGCATAAGCAAATAAACAAAGGATATGCAATGAATGTACATATACATGTATGCATCAACATGCATAAAACACATAAACATGTTCTAGAAGCTCTAGATACCAATTAAATTAATAAAACATTAACAAAAACACTAGATACTCTAGATACCAATAAAACTTAATATATGCAAAAACATAAGTATGCATATATAAAACTCAAGACTCAAAATCTTTCTCCCCCTTTTTGTCAATCATCAACAAAGGGGTAAACAATCAAAACAATAAATGAGAGGTAAAAATCTTTCTCCCCCTTTTTTGTCAATCAAAACAATAAAACAATGTTCTCCCCCTTTTTGTCTAAAACAAAAACAAGGTCAATAAGGGGTGACAATAAACAACATGATATCAATAGAAAAATATGTCAATGAAGCATCTTGATACCAATAGAAAATAAATAAAGATCAACAAATGTTATATGCTATATACATTCATGAAGAGGAAGACGCTAAGTTAGCTTCCCTACACATATGCATTACATGAAGGAGGGATGTTAAGCCCTAATTCACATAATACACATTATGTAATGCATAAGAGGAGATGTGAAGCTCCCCCTACACACGTGTGCCACATAAAGAAGAGATGTTAAGCTCTATGTGGAAGAGATATTAAGCTCTCCTTGCATATAGTCAATATAAATCAAAACTTTTGTAAATTTTTTTTAAGCAAAATTTTTAGATACCGATTTAAAAACACAAAACATCTTAATATCAAAAGAAGGTATTTTCTTTTAAGAATATGATATCAATTTAAACTTTTTATTTTCTATCATAAAGTATGGGAGTGGAAATACAAATACCAATTGAAATATGAAAATCGAATTTTCTCCCCCTTTATGAAATACCAACAAAAACTATGCTTAGGCTTGAAATAAGATACCAATTGAAAACTAAATCAATTGAAATAAAGTTGAAGCTCAAGCTCTAGCATAAACAAAATTTGTGCTTAAGATATAGAAATATAGTAGCACAAATAAAACAAGTATATGTGTATGAAATAGAATGAGTACCAATCACTAATAGATGATACCAATTGAAAATATACATACACAATAAACATATGAGTATACAAAAAGATCAAAATGATACCAATTGAAAGAGTTCAATGATACCAATTGACATAACAATAAAAGCATGGTATAACTCATATAACTAATCCTCCCATCTCATGCACAAGTTTAAAAATGATTTTCAATATAAACATACAAGGCATGGACTCCCATCCAACCTCCCGTAAAGGGTAGGGGTTTTCAAAAAAATAGATTTAAAAATAAGTTTTGTTTGAAAAACTCTACCAAAATGAAGAATACCGTAACTAATTAAATGGAAACTCTTTTAAACTAGTACGAAATCCTTCAAGTAAGGAATAAACTAGAAATAATTTTCATAAAGCACATGTAAATCACATAGCACTTAAAACACTCAATATTCAATAAAGTCCATACAAGCTCATGAAAAATATTTAAAAATGGTGAGTGTACAAGTAATATGTGACATGGCATTATGAAATTTCCAATTAAGCTCAAAATTTCTTGAAACAAGAAAACATGAAAATCATTAAAACTTATTTAATCTTCAAGGTATATGTATGTCTAATACAAACTAAAGTATACATACATATCCAAAACACAACGAGTCCACAAAGTATATGCATTAAGGCACGTGGCTCAAAAGGATAAACATGTATATCTAATAGTTTGGACAAGATAGACGTATACATGAAGTTAAACAATTAAAAACACAAAAACAAGAAAAACTAAATCTTCACCAAAACAAATTTCATTTCATGGTATATGTATGAATTGTCAACACAATAAGTATACATACATATCCCTAAACACAATTGAGTCCATATATAGATTTGCATGAAAGGCAAATGACTCAAGGGGTATACATGTATATCTTAAAGTTTGGCAATACAAACATATACATGAAGTGAAAACTCATAAAACAAATTCAAAAATGGAATACAAGTTTGAAATGTATGAATCATTAAAACTAGACTATACTAGCACATTAATGGGAACAAATAAGCAATCAAGCCCAACATATATAGATTTATTTGTGGCCCACTATATGTACAAGTATAAATCCTAGTCTTAATGAAAACTAACATTTAAACATATATTCAAATCATGTAACATCAAAAACAAGATAAAATCATCATGATAAATTTTAAACATGATTATTATGTAAATTCACATGTTATTAGATTTATGATGTACATAATAGCTAATCAAATACGAGAATACAAAATAATAATCCATATTAAACATGGGTGTCTCAAGTACTATACATGTATGTCAAGAATCTAATTATCATGGCATTTTCATACTAATCACTAAATAATGAAAAACATGCTATGAAAGATAAACATGGATATTAAAAGCATGTAAACAATAATTAGGAGTTAGGAATCGTTACCAAAACCTAGAAGGCAACTTTCCTTGTCTCCAAAATATGGTGGTCCTCTCCACCAAATCTTCCCTTGAAAGTGATGCATCCAATTGATTTTAATGAAGCTCGGAACGCATCCACTCCAAGGTACGGCAACTCTCACGTCATGTGAGAGCCCACACCTACATCAAATAAAGGAGGGGTGGTCTTTGGTACCCATACTCTTTTGGGTCCATGGGGGTTAGTCCCTTCTCTAACCCAAACAAACTTCTTTGCTAAATTACAATCATGTATACGATCAAAACAAAATTTAGCAAGGTGGCCCTTACGTCCACAATGTGTACAAGTGTACACATGAGCATACATATGGTGATGGGTGTGTCCGTGAGAAGCATGTATATGCCGTGGAGGGTGTGCATGCATAAAAATTGGAACTTGTTTCTTATGAACCAAGGATTCCAAGCGTGTGTGGTTCATGGCACATTGGCTCAAGTGGAGCCCAAACAATCTACTCTCTTCTTTAACATACAAATATCATCATTAATCTTAGAAGAAGAGGTACATGCATTAGGTAGACTAGATGAAGAAGCTACACTAGCATGACAAACATGTGCATCTATATTATTTTACAAAACAATATTTTTCTTTAAACACACATCTAAATCATTAGAATAGAAATTATTTTATTTTTCAAGGCAACATTCTCTTTTAAAACAAAATCAACTTTAGAAGATAAATTTTCATTTTTCTTCAAAATTGCATGGCAATCATTTTTAGATTTTAAAAATTCAGTTTCTTTAAGTGCAAGTTCAAGTTGAGATTTTAATGAATCCCTTTCATTATAGATCTCAACCTTCTCTTGCAAAACACAATCAAGTTTAGAATGCAAACTTTTATTTTCTTTTTCAATTTCTAGACTTTTCTTTTTCAAAATCTTATTTTTCTATTAACTTTTCACAAACAATTGATAGTTCTTCATTTAAAACATGGGGATCAACATAATCATTTGAAGAACTAGTACAATCATCATTATCTAAGTGGGGTTCCGAATGTACCTCAAGGGAGTCATTCCCTTGGATCATTAAGCATTGAGACTCGGATTCTCCACTAGACTCCTCCGGTAGAATTTGTTCTTGAAGCTTGGAGGTGGTGTTTGATCGGGGCGAAACTAGCACTCAAAAGTGTGTATTATCTGAAATCGATGAAAAGCTCGAATGTGCTAATGTACCCTCGATACTTCCGTTATAGCATTGGCTTAACAGGTCGAATCCACGGGAAGGGAGGCGATAGAAGCATTGACAGTTTCTATTCCCGTTATTTGTTAACAGTTCTTCTTTGTTAAAAGAATTAGGAAAAGAAAGTGAAAAGAAAAGGAAAATGAAATTCAGAATGTGGTAGGTGAAGAAGGCGATGAAAACGTCGATAAGAAAAACAAAAATGAAGTGCTTTGAAAATCAAAATAGAAAAAAAGATGGAACAAGGTTGAACTAAGAAGGATGGTAAAAACACCGATAGAAAAATGAGAAAAGAGTTTTGGAAAACGATTTCTAAAATAAAGTAAAAGAAAACTCATGGCTACTAACTACTAAATACTCCACTAACCATGCTAACCTCTTCGAGATAGTTGCCTCACATTTTGATCCTCGGCCATCACAATCCTTGGCTCCAAGAGACGATACAAAGCATGGCTCATGGATGGTTCTTTACATTCAAAACATTGCATCAAGAACAAGCTAATACAAGCATCACTCATTACACTACTAGCATGAAATAAAAGAGCATGAAATAAAAGAGAGTTAGCTTGGTTAGCAAGTTAGCAAGTTAGATGTTAGAACCCATCATCTTTGGCCATCAATGGCTCTTGCAAGAACAAGGCCTTGTAGAGGCAACCCGATTCATGTGGATTATCAAGTAAATTTAGATGGTTAGTGGTTAGTAGTTAGATTGCCATGAGAAGAAAAACTAGCAAGAAATCATGTAGAAGGTGAAGGAGATTATATTGGAAGAGAAAGGAGGCATCTTTACATAGAGTGTCACTCTCTATTACATCAATCCCTTGCTTTCTCTCTCTCTAGAAATCACTCAGCCCTACTACAATGATCTAAAAAGAAATGAAAAAAATACAAGAAATGAAGAACACTCACCTACACTACTCCTAAAATCTGCACCTACTCCTAAAAACGAAAACTGCTCTCGTTCTGGCTCTCTACAGGGATTTTTATAGGCCCAGGAAGCATCCAGAAGACGAGACGGGGCCACGCGTTGAAAATCGCCGCGTGGCTCCGCAGCTTTGCCGCGAAAACGCGGCTATTGCCGCGTTTTCGCGGTAATAGCAGGGAGATGGGTCTCTGGATTTCTTCCGGGGCTCCGTCTGGCTTCGAGACACTTCTTGGTATATTCCTTTTTGGGTAAATCTGTCCGCAGATCCGTCTGATGTGCGCAAGAGGCTAGGTTCAATGAATCTTCTAGATAATCCCTTGCTTGGCCTCCAAGTAATGCGGATTTAATTACCCTTAATTGGGTCTAATTAAGCTCTTATTACACCTTTGCCCTTGAACTTTGGATCTACCTGCAATAAAGACCAAAACACGGTTTAGACCGACAATTTATTCATAAATCTGTGAGAGAATGCAACATAATAATGTAGAATTGTAGACTAATCACACCCCCACACTTATTCTTTTGCTCGTCCCGAGCAAAACAAGAAAAGAAAAAACTATACTACATATGTTATTACACCACTTTCGCAGGTGATGCGATTGCACTGAGCGTGTGCAACAAGCCGTTAAACTTCTAGGTTACCCTAGAGGAGGAGTGTTGTCTCCTGAGGGTTTTCAGCGGATTGCACCCACAAAATCCATAAAGAAAGAAGACAAATGTTAGTATTTTGAAAAATGCATTTTGAAAGAGAGACAAGTTTTCAAAATATTTTGCAAAAATATAAGTGATCTAAGGTCATAAGTCCACCACCAATCAATCTTCCTTAAACTTAGTCTCTATGCAAGATCTTGTCTTCAATTAAGGTAAGAATTCAAATTGGATTGAATATTTATCTCTCATAAAACCTAGATAATATGCACTTTGTGATAGTGAAAATTTCTGGGATTTCAACTCTAACCATCAAGCCATTTATTATATATATTTATATTCTTCTTTTTTTTCTTCTCTTAGTTTTCTTAGGCTTTCTAGTTCACCCATGTAGCGAGCCTATAACCGATGACTCCCAGACCAGATGGTTTTAGGGCACCAGATGAGAAAACATCCCTTGGGTTTAAGGACTCAAGTAAACAAGGCCACAAAACTAAGGGGGATTATTGATTCTTTTGACCACCGTTAGGCGTGAATAATCATGCTTCTTGAGGCAAAATTATCCAGCTTAATAAGTGATATTTTATTTATATATTTCTTTTTTTTATGGCATTTTTGGTCTTTGTTTCTATCCCAAAAAATGTGTAAGTGTGAAGTGCATACTATCTAAGGCAAAAAATTCAAGATAAAAATATCTCTCCAATTTATCTTACTTAGCCTATAATTTTAAACAAGATCTATTATTTCAACTAGGTTTAAGATGTCATAATTAAGGCTTCCTTAATTTCTAAGATCATCTTAATTTCTTAAAAATAGATCAAAACTTTGTCTCTTATTTCAAAAAGTTTTTAAAGAAAGAGAAATTCCTATACAAAAGGGAAGATTTCTAAAAGTATCTAAAAGAAGTGTAAAAGAAAGAAAATCTAAAAACTCTAAGTTAGTAAACCCTCCCCCACAATTATCTCATGCATTGTCCTCAATGCATCGTGATGTATGTATGCATGAAACAAATAGAGAGGGAAGAAAAAATCACCTCAAGGTGGTGGTTCCGGTGGCGGTCTGATTGGTCCACGAAATGCGACCCAATCATTCTTGCGTGGAGTCCGGAGGAACCCACCAGAAACCTCCATAATACAACCCACTAAAAAGATGTATGCATGAATGATTTTTATTAACAATTTTACCCCATCTAATTTCCAAAATTTCAAAATAATTTCGGAGTAAATTTTTCAAAATCCTTGTCCCAGAATGGAATGATTGATTTGGACTCAGGAAGTACAGGAACTAATATCAACTCAGAAAAATGACTCAAGTCAAGTAAAGGTTCGGGAGTCGCGATCGGTTCAGGAAGTGGGTCCAAATCAAGAAGATGAAGCTTAAGTCCACATTCATTTTCCCATGATGGAATGTGACTTTCTAAGAGTGGTGATTCAAGTTCAGGAATGACAGGTATGGGAATCAAAACTAACTCTAAAATGTTGCTCAAATTGGGTAACATAACAGGAGTCAATAGTGATTCGGGAATTTGAACAAGATCACAAATTAGAGGATCAAAGTCACATTCCTCATTCAGTTCAATTCCACAAAAATGAGAACTTGCCAATTTATCAATAGGACTTTCAAAAGTATAAAATTGGTCAAGTTCAATATGATCATCATGAATGATTGGTGATTCAATTTCACAATGAATTGGTACAGGATTTAATGAGAAAAGGATTGAAATCAGGTGAAGATACCGGAGTCATAATTGAATCAGGAAGTAGAATTGAATCACTAATTTGAGGTTCATGATCATATTCATGCTCAAGTTCAATTTCAGGAAAAGGATAACTTGCCAAAATGTCAATGGGATTTAAAGTTTGGACAAGTTCAGGTGGGTGTGCTGAAATTGAATCTTGATTTCCAAAATGACAAGAGTCTTGGGTCATATCAATAGAGTTTGGCATAGTTGAATTGGTCAAAGGTTGATAAGATAGAGTTTCCTCATTCCTAAGAATGTTAACTAATTGACTCAATTGTTCTTCCACCTTATTGATAGACTCGGCATGTGATTTTTGATATTGTAATAAAGACTCCTGCAAGATATCCAAACTCTTATCTAGATATGATGTATCTCCAAGTGGTTGCTCTAGAATGGGAGTATGAGAATCTTGGTTTTGAAAATTTTGTGAATAATGTGAGTCAAAAATGTGTGGAGATTGAAGCTTGGACTCACACAAGAGTTCTTTACTCGTTTCCAAGGCAAATGGTTGTTCATTATGAGGAGGTGGAACTAAGTAAGACTCTTGAAAATACTGTGGAATTGGAGAGGCCAATGTTTCTTGAAGTTGTTGCTCGGCCCTCTGTAGATTGGCTTCTAAACTCTTTAGTAACTCAGATTTTTTTTCAATTGGTGGTTCAGAAAAAGGAGTTTAAGAAGCGAAATCGGGGAATGAATATTGTGGATAAGGTGAATATGATGACAAGGTGGACATGGGGGACAAGGAGGTTGATAATTAAACTCGGGGGAAGTGAATCCCCATTGACTCTGTGACGAGTTGAAATTATTTTGGAAATTATGGTCATAAGAATGTGGGTATGGGTTATATTGATTCGGATAAGGCCAACCCGGTGTATTTGGTTAGTGCATATTGTAAAATGCCGGGTTGGAATTATCCGAACCAAATGGAGTTGGTGTGAAATATGGATTCATGTTTGGATTGTAAGAATTGTTATTGTTGAATGCCATTTCACAAAAAAAAATTACAAACAAAAAGAAAAATCAAACAACAAACAAAAAGAAAAGAAAAATCAAAACCAAGCCAAAAAGTAGGGTTGACCTAGACCTAGATAAAATGTCCCTAGGGGCCAACGTCTATTCAAATTTTATTAGGGCTTAGGTTGTGTGAGTAGGGAGATGATTTTTGGGCTAAGGAAGGGTAATTAAATCCCCACCTTATCTTGTATGGGTTTTGCCCTTAAGTTCAATTTGTGCAAGTGTGCAATATAGATAAGAATATAACACAAAGCGATAAATCACCCACGTGCTTATCCTATGCTATATGCAATGCCATATGTACATCTCCATCCAAATCACAACAACAGAACAAAATACAGTATATTAGAATGAATTGACACGTGCCTAAATGTAAATGTCTAAACCGTTTTAAAAACGTCCAAATACCGTATTTTAGTTCTTTTATTTATTATGGTGTGTAGGCAATCAAAGCAAGAAAGATAGCAGCACAAATCTACTAGCTATTACAATTCACACATCCCAGAACAAAAAAATTTACAATGTTCACAAAATTGTCGCGGTTTCGCGGCAAAAGTCGCGGTTCCGCGGCTTGTCTTTAGAATCTGGGGCCCTGCTTTCAAGAGCAGGGAGATGCAAAGCTAAGGTCTATTCTGCAATGTTAAGCACCTGTAAATATTGCCCTGCACACCAAAACAGAGAAGACAATGTTAACAAAAACGTGAAAACGAAACCATTCCCTTCCCCGGCAACGGCGCCAAAATTTGATCGGGCAATACTAGCACTCAAAAGTGTGTATTATCTGAAATCGATGAATAGCTTGAATGTGCTAATGTACCCTCGATACTTCCGTTATAGCATTGGCTTAAAGGGTCGAATCCACAGGGAAGGGAGGCGATAGAAGAATTGACAGTTTCTATTCCCGTTATTTGTTAACAGTTCTTCTTTGTTAAAAGAATTAGGAAAAGAAAGTGAAAAGAAAAGGAAAATGAAATCCAGAATGTGGTAGGTGAAGAAGGCGATGAAAACGTCGATAAGAAAAACAAAAGTGAAGTGCTTTGGAAATCAAAATAGAAAAAAGATGGAATAAGGTTGAACTAAGAAGGATGGTAAAAACACCGATAGAAAAATGAGAAAAGAGTTTTGGAAAACGATTTCTAAAACAATGTAAAGAAAACTCATGGCTACTAACTGCTAAATACTCCACTAACCATGCTAACCTCTTCGAGATAGTTGCCTCACATTTTGATCCTCGGCCATCACAATCCTTGGCTCCAAGAGACGATACAAAGTATGGCTCATGGATGGTTCTTTACATTCAAAACATTGCATCAAGAACAAGCTAATACAAGCATCACTTATTACGCTACTAGCATGAAATAAAAGAGCATGAAATAAAAGAGAGTTAGCTTGGTTAGCAAGTTAGCAAGTTAGCAAGTTAGATGTTAGAACCATCATCTTTGGCCATCAATGGCTCTTGCAAGAACAAGGCCTTGTAGAGGCAACCCGATTCATGTGGATTATCAAGTAAATGGTTAGATGGTTAGTGGTTAGTAGTTAGATTGCCATGAGAAGAAAAACTAGCAAGAAATCATGTAGAAGGTGAAGGAGATTATATTGGAAGTGAAATGAGGCATCTTTACATAGAGTGTCACTCTCTATTACATCAATCCCTTACTTTCTCTCTCTAGAAATCACTCAGCCCTACTATAATGATCTAAAAAGAAATGAAAAAATACAAGAAATGAAGAACACTCACCTACACTACTCCTAAAATCTGCATCTACTCCTAAAAACGAAAACTGCTCTCGTTCTGGCTCTCTGCAGGGGTTTTATAGGCCGAGGAAGCATCCAGAAGACGAGACAGGGCCACACGTCGAAAATCGACGCGTGGCTCCACAGCTTTGCCGCGAAAACGCGGCTATTGCCGCGTTTCCGTGGCAATAGCAGGGAGATGGGTCCCTGGATTTCTTCCGGGGCTCCGTCTGGCTTCGAGACACTTCTTGGTATATTCCTTTTTGGGTAAATCTATCCGCAGATTCGTCTGATGTGCGCAAGAGGCTAGGTTCAATGAATCTTCTTGATAATCCCTTACTTGGCCTCCAAGTAATGCGGATTTAATTACCCTTAATTGGGTCTAATTAAGCTCTTATTATACCTTTGCCCTTGAACTTTGGATCTACCTGTAATAAAGACCAAAACACGGTTTAGACCGACAATTTATTCATAAATCTGTGAGAGAATGCAACATAATAATGCAGAATTGTAGACTAATCATGGTTGTCGTCAACTTGTTCCACACTACAAAAGCGGAATCAAGATTAGAAACAAGCATAAGATAATCTTTTGAAAGCGTGCTTCTAATGGCCTCAAGGGCTTGTGCATTGGCCCCTATATGATTGCGATCTCCAAGATAGCATTTCTTGGTGGCCGCAAGAAAGACATGCAAACCTAGGGTCTTTAGGTACATGGACATCCTATACTTCCAAACAACAATGTTGGAAGGGTCAAAGCTAGGTGGGGTCATGAAGTCCATGACAAACTATATGAGTGTGCAAACAAGCAAATGCAAACAATAGACTAGCAATCAATGGATCTCACTCCTAGGATGTTAAGCCTAATATCAGGAGCACTAGCTCTGATACCAATTGAAAAACACTTAGAGGGGGGGTGAATAGGTGTAAGTGCTAATCTAAGAACTAAATGCGCTAAATGCAGAAGCTAATGCAAATTTTGTAATCACACTTAATACAATCAACAAGTGTAGCCGAATTCCCCGTGAAAGGCTCTGGACTAACTCCTCTTGATTCCACTTGAATGGGTTGAGGTGCTATATGAAGCTCTTGTTGATTAAGTATAAGTGATGAAAAACACCTAGAGGGGGGGTGAATAGGTGTGATTGCTAATCTTAAAAATTTTAACTCTCTAAATGCGGAACCTAAAACAAGTGAGGCTCAACTTAGTACAATTCAACAAGTGTAGCCGAATTCCTCTTGCGAGGTTCTGGACTAAACTCCTCTTGATTCCCCTTGATATGGGTTGAGGCGTTATGTGAAGCTCTTGTTGGATGAGTACGGGATTGGCACACACAAGTATGAAATGGATGATATGAAGAATGATGCAAACATAATGATATATGGCAAGAATTACAAGCAAGCAAATAGTAGCACAAGAGAATTAAACAATATCACAAGTATGCAATAGAAAGCAATAAGGAGCTATTGAAAAGTAAAGCAAGAATTAGACGCAAAGGCAATCGCAAACAAAGTGATTTGTTTCGAGGTTCGAGCCACCGCTCTACTCCCCGCCTTCACCTCCGTGAAGGGTTTCCACTATCCACCGAGGACGCCTTTACAATTGGTCTACCGAAGACCGAGCACCGAGCTCCACCGAGTACAAAGGACCTCTACCGAAGAGGTTGCTCCACAAGGAAAGGATTACAAGAACAAAGTGATCACAACAAGATCACTACACTATTTCTCAAACTCTTTTACAAACACTCTCACTTCAATTACAACTTCACTATAGAATGAGTATTGGATTTTTGGCTCTATGAAGTGTGGTGAGAAAAACTTCAGTTGTAGAGTGATATTAGTAATCAAACACAACTGAAAAACAAGCTCAAAAAGAATTGGAATGAAAGCTTTAAACTCTTTTCTTTTCTCTTTTGAAAACAACACAAACTTGAGGATTTTTCTTGGTCATATGCAAGAGAGACTTCTCCTCTATTTATAGGGTTAGAAAATAGGTTAAAAACAATTTCTTTACACCTAATTTGACCTGCAAAAGCTCCCCAACAACTCTCCAAAAATCTGTTAAAGCTGAAAACAAAAACAGTTTTTCAGAATAGCCCAAAGAGGAAAGAGCCGTTAGGCTACAGCAGGCTTGGCGGTCGACCGGTCCGGTGAGCAATTTGCTCTTCGTCGGTCGACCGGTCCGGTCGACCGACAGACATGCACAAACAGTGCATGTCCAGACACATCGCCGGTCGACCGGGCCGGTCGGCCGGAGTTGCCTGAAACAGAAAACTGGGCTGGTTTTGAGTTAGAAAAATTTTGAGAAATATTTTAAAAATACATATAGCTAAGTATTATGCAAAAAATAGTTTATACACATGTTTTATACAAGATTTTCAAGATATAAAGCTTTTGGTACATGTATATATAAACTAAGGCATAAAACTTAGAAATAACCATTTTCAAAACATAGGAAATATATGAAACAAGTGTGTGTGCAAATCCTAGAGCCAAATTTCATATACTCAAACTTTAACATTCTATTTCTTACAATGTTTCTAAGGACTTCAAGATCTTCAATAGGCTTCTTCATATAATCTTCAACACTTGTTCCTTGAGCCCAATTGGAGTTGACTTGAGTCCAAATCCTTGTATTTGTGAGAGAAGACTTCTAGAATGAATAGAAATCTGAAACACACTTAAACAACAAATCTTATTAGTACAAATAACTAATATGTTTTGTAATCATCAAAATACACTAATCATGGGTGATTGTAACCTTGGGCCAACAATCTCCCCCTTTTTGATGATGACAAAACATATAGGTTATTTAAATAAACATGGAAGAAGAGTTTGAAAAACTCCCCCTCAAATAATGCTATGTATAAAAGATTGGACTATTGAAAGCACAATACATAAAGCATTCAATGTACAAAAGTTTTGTCAAAAACTTAAATAAACAAACTTTCTTTTTCTACATAAAATAAAACTCAAATAATATCAAAAACTAAATATCAAACTAAACTTATTCTCCCCCTTTTTGTCATACATCAAAAAGGGTTAAAACAAAACAAGTAAATGAACATATTATTTTTAAGAGTCCATAATGCAAACATTCAACTCACCGCAAATAAATGAAAATCTAGCATAATCTAGAGGTTTAGTAAAAATATCAGCAAGTTGAAAATCGGTAGAAACATATTCAATAACAATATCACCTTTCTCATAGTGATCTCTAAGAAAGTGATACCTAATGTCAATGTGTTTGGTTTTACTATGTTGATTTGCATTCTTTGTCATGTGAATAGTACTAGTATTATCACAAAATATTTTAACATGATCAAAGTGTAAATCATAGTCAAGGAGAGTATGTTTCATCCAAAGAACTTGTGCACAACAAGCTCCGGCTGCAACATACTCCGCCTCGGCGGTTGAAAGGGCTACCGAATTTTGCTTTTTGGAAGACCAAGATACAAGACAATTACCCAAGAATTGACATGTTCCACTTGTGCTCTTCCTATCTACCCTACAACCCGCATAGTCGGCATCCGAAAAACTCTTCATTTCAAATAATCCAGTTTTAGGATACCACAAACCCATTTCAATAGTGCCCTTAAGGTATCTAATTATGCGTTTAACCGCAATTATGTGAGATTCTTTAGGACAAGATTGAAAACGTGCACAAAGACAAACGGAAAACATAATATCCGGCCTACTAGCCGTCAAATAAAGCAAACTACTAATCATGCTACGATATAATTTAATGTCTACACTTTTACCTTGTTCATCCCTGTCAAGCTTTGTAGTTGTTGCCATGGGAGTTTTGCTTACTTTCGATCCTTCAAGCCCAAACCTTTTGATTAGTTCCTTTGTGTACTTGGCTTGATTGATGAAGATCCCATCCTTCTTTTGCTTGATTTGGAGTCCAAGGAAATAGTTGAGCTCCCCCATCATAGACATTTCAAATTCATCCTTCATGCATGACTCAAAAGCTTTGCAAAGAGATTCATTAGTAGAACCAAAAATAATATCATCCACATAAATTTGCACAATAAGAATATCCTTTTCTACATGTTTTGTAAACAAAGTTGTGTCAATTTTACCTTTCTTAAAACCATTTGAAATCAAAAATGAAGAAAGTCTTTCATACCAAGCCCTAAGGGCTTGTTTTAAACCATAAAGAGCTTTATCTAATTTAAAAACAAAATCCGGATGTGTAGGATCAACAAACCCGGGGGTTGTTCAACATACACCTCCTCTTCAATAAATCCATTTAGAAAAGCACTTTTAACATCCATTTGAAATAATTTGAAATCTTTATATGAGGCAAAAGTTAGTGTCATCCGTATGGCTTCAAGCCGTGCTATGGGTGCAAAGGTTTCTTCAAAATCGATCCCTTCGATTTGAGTGTAACCTTGGGCAACTAACCTAGCCTTGTTTCTAACTACATTACCCGATTCATCCAACTTGTTCTTAAAGATCCACTTAGTACCAATTGTTGGTCTATCGTGGGGCCTAGGAACAAGGTGCCAAACTTGGTTGCGCTCAAATTGATTGAGCTCCTCTTGCATGGCTAGCAACCAATATGAATCGGCCTCGGCTTCGAGGACATTTTTGGGTTCAATATGAGAAATGAATGCATAGTTACCACAATAGTCATGAAGTCTAGAGCGAGTAGTTACCCCTTTTGATACTTCACCTATGACGAGGTCCTTGGGATGATGTGGATTGTATCTCCAATCCTTTGGTAGTGGTTGAGTAGGCTCCACCTCATGTGTTTGATTTTCATTTCCTTGTGCCTCTTCCACCTTAGCTTCGCTTCCTTCATCATCCTTTGGTTTGTCTCCCATAGTAGAAGCATCCTCCAAGGTCACTTTCTCCAAACCTTCATCCAATGCATCTATTTCTACAACATTCTTAACAAACTTGTTAGATTCCTCAAACTTAACATGAATAGACTCTTCAATAGTCAATGATGATCTAATGAAAACTCTATAAGCCTTACTAGTGTTTGAGTAACCTACAAAAATAGCCTCATAAGATCTAGCATCAAATTTTCCTAAATTATCTTTTGTATTTAAAACAAAACATTTGCATCCAAAAACTTTGAAATAAGAAATATTTGGTTTTCTAGGAAAGTACATTTCAAAAGAAGTTTTAGTAGTATTTTTACATAAGAAAACACGATTTGATATATAGCATGATGTATTAACGGCCTCGGCCCACAAATAATGTGGTAGACCATATTCACTTAGCATTGTCCTAGCCATCTCTTGTAATGTTCTATTTTTCCGCTCAACTACTCCATTTTGTTGTAGAGTTCTAGGACAAGATAGTTCATGCTTTATTCCATGTTCATCACAAAAAGTGGTAAAGGGTTGGTTAATGAATTCACCTCCTCTATCACTTCTTATTCTCAAAATCGAAACATCTTTTTCTTTTTCAACTCTTTTCTTAAAATTTTGGAAATACGAAAATGCTTGGTTTTTGTGTTCAAGAAAGAAAACCCAAGTAAACCTTGAAAAATCATCAACCAAAACATAAGCAAATCTATTCCCACTTAGACTTTTGGTTTGTGTAGGGCCAAAAAGATCCATATGAATTAACTCCAAAGGACGTGATGTCATGATATCCTTAATTGACTTGAAAGAAGACTTAGTTTGTTTCCCAAATTGACATGCGTCACAAACTCGGTCTTTTTCAAAATTCAAGTAAGGAATACCTTTCACCATTTCCTTTGTGTTTAACCTAGAAATGTGATCAAAAGAAATATGCCCTAATCTCCTATGCCACAACCAAGAGTCATCATCGAGGGCTTTCAAACAAGTAATATTACAAGACATATTCAACATATCAATCATATAAACATTACTTTCACGAAAACCGAAAAATACACAAACATTAGAAGTTCTATCAATTACTTTACAAGCAACATTATCAAAAACAACATCAAAACCTTTATCACAAAGTTGACTAACACTCAAGAGATTATACTTGAGGCCATCAATTAAAACTACATTTTCAATTAAAGGAGAGGTGCCAAGTTTTACATTACCAATACCGATGATTTTATCCTTGGCGTCATCTCCGAAGGTGACGGTGCCACCTTCATGATATCTTGATAGGGTTGCAAAGTTGTTGATGTCCCAAGTCATGTGCCTTGAGCAACCGCTATCAAGATACCACAATCCTCTACGTCATTGGGATTTGGAAAGTACCTACATCATTTAACATAATTGTTGATTTTGGTACCCAAACTTTCTTGGGTCCTTTAAAGTTAGTGCCTCGAACCCAAACATTATGACGTGAAACGTTTAATCTATCATAGCAAAAATTGGCTAAGTGCCCTTTCCGTCCATAATGTGAACATGAGAACACTCTACCATACATGAATGCATGATGTGTATGTGTAGTGTGAGCATATTTGGGGTTTTGCCATGTTGTTTAGGTTGTGTAGCATGAACATGAACATGAGCATGAGCATTTTTCTTTGGGGCTTGTTTCTTAGGAAACATAGCCTCAATTTTCTTCTTGTTAAACTCACAATTTTTCAAAACAACACTTAATGAGTCTAATCTTTCCTTAAGTATAGAAACTTCATTTGAATCAATTAGTGGGGCCTTACCTTTGTAAGAAATCTTATATTTTTCAAAATCATTTTTGGTAGTGGCCAAAGTGAAAACCAAATCATCTTTTTCCTTTGTAAGAGTAAAAACTTGAAGACTTAAAGATTCATTATCCTTTTTCATTTTAAGATACTTTTTCTTTAAGAAATCATAGTTTTGTGACAACTCAACAAAAGCCTCTTCTAACACATCCATAGAAAGTTCATTATCATGAGAAGGGGAAGAGGTTACCTTGCTTGTGCCTTCATTAGCCATGAAGCACATGTTGGCGGTGTCTATTTCTTCCTCGGATTCGGTCTCCGAATCCCAAGTTGCCTTCATAGCCTTCTTCTTGTAGGGCTTCTTTGATGTGGAGGGCTTAGCTTTGTCCGGACACTCCGCAACAATGTGTCCGGGCTTTTGGCAATTGAAACAAGTGATCCTTCTTTCTTCTTTGCCTCCTTGCCATCTTCTTCTACCTTGGTACTTCGCCTTGTTGTACATCCTCCGGACATTTTTAACAAGGAGTGAGAGCTCCTCATCATCTTCTTCTTCATCATCTTCATCGGAGTGTGTAGCTTGACTCTTGAAGGCGATAGTCTTCTTTTTGGAAGGAGCCATATCCTCCCTTGTTTTCCTTTCCATCTCATGGGTTTTGAGGTTCCCAATGAGACCTATAAGCTCCATCTCTTCATTGTCGTTGAGTTCCTTCAAGGTTGTTGCTTTAACTTCCCATGAAGGAGGAAGAGCTCGGATGATCTTCCTTACTCTTTGATCATTGTTGATATCTTCACCTAAAGAAGAGAGTCCATTAGTAATCTTGGTAAATCTTGTAACCATATCATCTATGGTTTCATTTTCTTGCATGCTAAATGTTTCATATTGGGACCGAAGAAGGTCAATCTTAGCCTTCTTTACTTGTGAGGTCCCCTCATGAGTGACTATCAAGTGTGACCAAATCTCATATGCGGATTTGCAATGGATAACCCTAGAAATGTCATCATCATTAAGGGCTTGTAGAAGTGCATAGTGAGCTTTGGCATTGGCATCGAATTCCTTAGTCTCTATTTCGGACCAAGTGGATTCGTCACCGGGGGGTACACTAAAGGACTTAGTCACGGCTTTTGCAACTCGGCTACCTAGAGATTGCAAAAACACGGTCATCTTAACTTTCCATATGGGAAAGTTAAGTCCATCAAACTTAGGAGGGGTCTTAATTCCATCGGCCATTTTTACTATATGAATGTGAATGAAATGATTAGCAAATTAGGATCTTCTCTAAGGTTGTTAAACCAAATCCTAGAGTCCAAGCTCTGATACCAATTGAAAAACACTTAGAGGGGGGGTGAATAGGTGTGATTGCTAATCTTAAAAATTTTAACTCTCTAAATGAGGAACCTAAAACAAGTGAGGCTCAACTTAGTACAATTCAACAAGTGTAGCCGAATTTCTCTTGCGAGGCTCTGGACTAAACTCCTCTTGATTCCCCTTGATATGGGTTGAGGCGCTATGTGAAGCTCTTGTTGGATGAGTACGGGATTGGCACACACAAGTATGAAATGGATGATATGAAGAATGATGCAAACACAATGATATATGGCAAGAATTACAAGCAAGCAAATAGTAGCACAAGAGAATTAAACAATATAACAAGTATGCAATAGAAAGCAATAAGGAGCTATTGAAAAGTAAAGTAAGAATTAGACGCAAAGGCAATCGCAAACAAAGTGATTTGTTTCGAGGTTCGAGCCACCGCTCTACTCCCCGCCTTCACCTCCGTGAAGGGTTTCCACTATCCACCGAGGACGCCTTTACAATTTGGTCTACCGAAGACCGAGCACCGAGCTCCACCGAGTACAAAGGACCTCTACCGAAGAGGTTGCTCCACAAGGAAAGGATTACAAGAACAAAGTGATCACAACAAGATCACTATACTATTTCTCAAACTCTTTTACAAACACTCTCACTTCAATTACAACTTCACTATAGAATGAGTATTGGATTTTTGGCTCTATGAAGTGTGGTGAGAAAAACTTCAGTTGTAGAGTGATATTAGTAATCAAACACAACTGAAAAACAAGCTCAAAAAGAATTGGAATGAAAGCTTTAAACTCTTTTCTTTTCTCTTTTGAAAACAACACAAACTTGAGGATTTTTCTTGGTCATATGCAAGAGAGACTTCTCCTCTATTTATAGGGTTAGAAAATAGGTTAAAAACAATTTCTTTACACCTAATTTGACCTGCAAAAGCTCCCCAACAACTCTCCAAAAATCTGTTAAAGCTGAAAACAAAAACAGTTTTTCAGAATAGCCCAAAGAGGAAAGAGCCGTTAGGCTATTGCAGGCTTGGCGGTCGACCGGTCCGGTCGACCGCAAGCCCAGCTGCAAAGAGTCGTTGGCTCTCGGTCGACCGGTCCGGTCGACCGTCCCAAAAGAGGAAACACAGTTTCCTTCTTCCGGTCGACCGGTCCGGTCGACCGAAAAAACCTGTGAGTAATTTGCTCTCCGTCGGTCGACCGGTTCGGTCGACCGACAGACATGCACAAACAGTGCATGTCCAGACACATCGCCGGTCGACCGGGCCGGTCGGCCGGAGTTGCCTGAAACAGAAAACTGGGCTGGTTTTGAGTTAGAAAAATTTTGAGAAATATTTTAAAAATACATATAGCTAAGTATTATGCAAAAAATAGTTTATACACATGTTTTATACAAGATTTTCAAGATATAAAGCTTTTGGTACATGTATATATAAACTAAGGCATAAAACTTAGAAATAACCATTTTCAAAACATAGGAAATATATGAAACAAGTGTGTGTGCAAATCCTAGAGCCAAATTTCATATACTCAAACTTTAACATTCTATTTCTTACAATGTTTCTAAGAACTTCAAGATCTTCAATAGGCTTCTTCATATAATCTTCAACACTTGTTCCTTGAGCCCAATTGGAGTTGACTTGAGTCCAAATCCTTGTATTTGTGAGAGAAGACTTCTAGAATGAATAGAAATCTGAAACACACTTAAACAACAAATCTTATTAGTACAAATAACTAATATGTTTTGTAATCATCAAAATACACTAATCATGGGTGATTGTAACCTTGGGCCAACAAGTGAGGCACACACAAACAACCAAACATACACAAGATATAGCAATATGAAAGATGCAAGGCAATACAAGCAATATGAATGATGTGGCAATATGAATAATGCTCAACACAAGCAAATATGATATGAATGAAGTATGATGCTTTGCACAAAATAAAGAGAGAGAGAGAGTTGAGAGATATTGGATCAAACGCAAACACAAGGATATGTTTCGAGGTTCGAGCCCCTAGCTCTACATCCCGCCTACACCACCGTGTAGGATTTCCAATCCACTATAGGAGTACCGAACTCCTCTCTCAATGCCACCGAGGCAATACAACCACAATCCACCTCTACCGAAGAGGGATAAGGCCCGTAGCCAATACAACTCAAACACAATCACCTATACCGAAGAGGGATCCAAACACCACTCCGATCAACCTCTACCAAAGAGGGATACACAAACAAAAGGAGGGTTTACAACTTAGAGGCTTAACCTCAAACACTTCTCTTTTCTCTCTTTTCCACAAAACAAGGATCCTAATAGATTAGGATAGTATGATAGCTCAAGTGTGGAAACTAGGTGTTTTGGAAAAAAGAAACAAAGAAAAACTAATTGGAAAGTCTCTTGTAAATGATAGAAAAGGAAAGATCAAATCAAATTCCCAAAACCTAGTTTTCTTTGATTTTTCAAAAAACCAAAACAATACAAAGATGAATCTTTTTGGCACAAAACTCTTTTTAAAACTCTTTTAAAACAGTAGAGAAAGTCTGAAAATTTTGTCTCTAAAAACCTTAACCAAAAACCCAAAGAGATAGGGTTTATATAGGCCAAACCAGAAACTAGCCGTTAGGCTGATGTGGTAGCCTGACAGGCTTGGCGGTCGGCCGCCCGGTCGACCGCCAACGGTCATATTTTTGACCGTTGGGCAAACCCGGTCGACCGCCCGGTGGACCCAAACAAACAGAGAGCAGAGCTCTCAGACCCGGTCGACCCGGACGGTCGACCGTCCCAGTGTCTCCAAACGTGCACAGATTTGTGCACGTCGGTCGACCAGCCCGGTCGACCGACTTCAGCCAAGTCGACTAGGTCAGTTGACTTAGTCGACTGATTGAAGCCTGGAACGGAAATCTGGGTCAAAAAAATAGTTTAAAAATATTTTGAAAAATCTTTTAAGTCTTCTAAAAATCCACAAAACTTGTTTTAACATTTTATATTGAAACACAAACAAGTGATAAAAATTTCAAGACATATATCAATCATATCAATTCATTTTTGAGTCTTGCAAATTTTATCAAAAACAAAACTTGTATTTTTATCAAACTTGATTTTTCAATACATGAATAAGATAGTCAAAATAAGTTTGTCTAGCAAGTTTAAAGCATGTATGTATATCTAGAACATATCTAATATACATAGAAATAAAGTAAACTTGTTTTGATCTACTATTCATGAAAACCAAATCCAAAACATAAAACGTGTGTGTTAGTGCACTTGAGCATATCAACTATACTAAGCTTTACAATTTGGATCTAAACACACTAACTAAATTATGGATACCTAAGTCTTCTTGATGATCTTCATCTTCAAGTTGACTTGCTCCAAAACTCCATCCATGGGCTAGACAAAGTGTGATCTTGAAGCTTTAGCCCTGGAATCACCATGAAAAGCTTCTAAACTCCTTTGTAGAAGCTAATCACCAACTAATATCTTGGTTAATGATCTGAAACTTAAACAACACAAGATTATTAGTAAACATAACTACATGAGTTAATCATCATCAAAACTAGGGTGGAAGGCCTTTGGGCCAACAGTAGGGCCAAAGCAGAGTATATGGAGTGTAAATTCGGTAAATAGAGGGAATCCGAGATTATAGTATTGTGAGACTAGATGGATAACAAATACCGATGAGCAGTCATTTTAAGTACTTGGGTTTTATTATCCAAAAGGATGGGAAGATCGATAGTGATGTCAACCATAAGATCCAAGCCGGCTGGTTGAAATGGAGGAGCACAACAGGAGTTTTATGTGATGTAACATTCTGTTATTGCTGAAGAGAAAGTTTTATCGGACTGCTATTAGGCCAGCTTTGTTATTTGGTACAGAATGTTGGGTTATAAAGAGACATCACGCCCAAAAGATGAGTGTAGCAGAGATGCACATGCTTCGTTGGATGTGTGGTAACACGCGGAGAAATAAGGTGAGAAATGAGGATATTACTAAGATAGGTGTAGCCTCTATAGAAGAGAAGATGAGAGAAAATCGCTTACGATGATTTGGTCATGTGCGACACAGACCAACAGATGCGCCAGTCCGGCGAGTAGAGCGTATCAATTTAGGGCAAGTTAAAAGAGCACAGGGGAGACCGAAGAAAACATGGATGGAGGTAATACGATAAGATATAGAGGCTAAAGGTCTTAGTGAAGACATATTGCTCGATAGGAATGGTGGAGAAAGCTAATCCATGTGCCCGATCCGGCGTAATCCTCTTATGGCTCATGTAGCCTACCCCAAATACTTGGGACAAATGGCTTAGTTGTTGTTGTAGGTTAGTTGAAATTGCATGTGTCTAAACTTGCATTCCATACAAAGAAGTCTACATGGCAGGAAATATTTCTAATTAAGGAAATACAGATTCTATTTGTTCTAGTGTTGTTCCTATTATGCATTTTCCTAAGTTTCTGATATTTTAAGCTAAAATTAAAGCATAAACATGCAATAACAATGCAATCAATAAGAATAAATAGTGAAACAGGAGAAAAGAAGCTAGCCTTAAAGAGAGCAGTCGTGCTAGTCACTGCCCTAAATGAGAAAGACCCGTCGTATTGCTCCGGTGTTTAGACGGTCGCGTGAACTAGCGATAAAGGTCCCCCGAAATGTACCAGCACTCAGTATGAGCGTGAGCTTGAGTCTCATGCTCAGATGAACAATGGTCGCCCACTAAGTTGAAATAAAGTTTAGATTTATAATAAACTGCAGAGTAAGTGCAGCAGAAAGTTCAAGAGAGAGAAGAGGAGAAAGCACGTTTTGTGTTTGCTTTAGAACTATGGGGTCTATTTATAAGCTGTAGAGCACCCTCAGTTCAACAGCTAACTCTCGGATTTTGCGAGTAATGGGTGATTTGTTGCACATGTCCACGGATTTCGAAATCTGAAACTGTCGACTGAACTAGTCAAAGTTTGAATCAGTCAAAATAAAAAAATAAAATGGGCTGGCCGCTTGCCCCAATCCAACAGCTCACTCATCTCTCAATCTTGATAATAGACGGAAAGTTAGAAAAAAAGTTGATGGAGAATTCATCCTCTTCCTCTCTCAAACTTGGCATCTGTTTGATCTTTGTTTCCACAAAAATGTGTGAGTTTACTTTAAAGATGTACTCTATCTTGAGAGTTATCCCCTCATTATGTGGAGGACAAAGGTGAGTGAAGGTTTCCATTTATCTAGGCACTGGTTGGGCCTTGTGATACCAAGCAATCTAAAGGAACACAATCCTTGGATTTTCCTTTCTAGAGAATGATAATAATAATAGTAGCACTAGATCTCTGATTCTGCTATGGATGCTAATTGGTCATCTCATACAGGATATATGACCTCATGCATGAATAAAAGAACCAATTAAGAGTCTAATCCTTCACTTTCGGAGAACCTATGCTGCATCTGGCATCTACAACCAGGAGATCACTTCTTTAGATTCATGACAAGGGCCCTCCTAAACTTTATATTCTCACTTTTTTATTTTGTATATATATAATATATTATCTTGGACACTTAATAATGTTTGCTTAATTCCTTTAATTTTTTTTTTTTTTAATCTTTCCTTGTACTTTTGGCCAATTTATCTCCATAAACCTTTGTATATTTTCTTTTTTTTTTTTTTAAAAATGTAAGAGATGCATATATGAAACTTGTTTTAAATGCAATATTAACTATTTAACTTTTTAATGTTCTATTTTACCTTATTTTATCATATTTTTCTTGGTTAAACACTGTACATTTTTCTTTATTTCCTTTTTTTGGTACATCTCTTTTTACTATTTATGATCAAAATTTTAATATATACATAACAAACTGAAATTCAGTCAAATCTTGTGAGATTCACATGATTACAAATTCGTAGGATTCACAAGCAGAACAAATAAAAGAGTTAGGATCATTTAAGAAGCTAACTTAATAATTTATTGGATTTGAGTTTGAGGTTCAGATCATTAAGATCTAATATTCTTCACAAACATACAATTTTCATTAAAAATAAACTAGAAATTAAAAGGATTTCTCAAATGTGTTGTCTTGTTTTCTTTTTTTTCCCCTAAAAATATTATACATATCTAAAATAATATTTAGAAAGATAAAGATCATCTAGATTGAACTAATAAACTAAACTACAAAAAATATTTATTCACATTACTGGAATATTGTTTAACCAAGGGGAAAAAAAAATACTACTAGCTAGCTAGAACTATAGCCAAAGACTTAAGCATGATTATATCGAAAATAAAATAAGATAAAGCATGATTATAAGGCTTATTAATGATCCTAGATAACAACACATAGCACTGCATGGTGATTAATCATGAGGGCTTTAAAAGAAGAACAAGTGGAATAAAAGTATAATAGATGAAAGTCATTATCTCTAAACAACATAGCTCACATCTAATGGCAATATACAAATCAGCTTATCCTACAGCTGGACTGATCCCAAGAGTGATCTTATTCATATCCAGCTAACACCCACTCTTGCCTGCCAAAAAGGATCCTTATCACCCAACACTCACCAGTCCACAGTCAAAGACTCAAATTGAATCTAAATCCCAATGTGTTTGCTTTCTTTTTGTGCCCATAATAGTAATGAAAGGGAAAATCCCACAACTTCCAAAAGCTAAAACAGTTTTCATTGCTCCATTGGATACCATAATCAAGCTAAGTAAGGCACATTTGTCATGTTTTTCTTCTTCTTCTTCTTCTTCTTAGAGTAAATGGCGAACCAATATGGTCCCCTCGTTTCATTAATAAGCTTTTATTGAAAATATCCCAGAAAGGGCATGATAGAGAACAGAAAATCCTTCGGAGCAAATAAAGTTTCTGCACTGATATTAGAGGACAAAAGGTGTGAGAAATATAAATTCAAGATATATTGAGAAGCTCATTAGAATTTACATAAGACAATTTTGTACCAAAAAAAAATTAGAAAACATTGAGGATTTAAATAGAAATTTGGGATCAAGACTTACTAGCTTTAAACCTTTTAAATTTCTCCTTCTACAGTTAAAAGTCCATGTTTCTTTCCCAAAAAAAAAAGAAAAAGTCTCTCGTTTATGTCGAACAACAATGATAAAAACTTGAGCAAGACTTGTTGGTTGGGCTAAATTGTATTGATTGAATTCTTCCTTTTTTTTGATTATTTTTTTTTTCTTTTCTATTGAATTCACGTGTGTTGTTACTGGGAAAAAGAAATCCAATATTGCTCGTTTAATTTAATAAAGCAACCACTCTCCTAAAAGAACCATATGATAAGGTGATAGTGGAAAATTCGTGGCTAATGATAGGCATCCCTTTTCATTTCCTAAACTTTTGGAAACTTTCAAGTGGAAGATTTTGCAGATGAGCCCAAGCAAATGCCAACAAAAATAGTGATTCCAAAACTTAACCAAGTAACTTAACCTTGTTTTTTGTGCATTTTGGTGTCACGTTGACCTCAACATCTTCTTAGTTTGTGTACAATTAAGTAGATATATTTTCATGATTTTTATTTTTTGTTCGAAGGTAAAGATGGAGTACAAAAGCATCCAGTTTCATTAATTATTGTTTTATTTATAAGATCAAAATATTAAAAATTAATTACCGTGAGAAATCACAAGTTCAAAACAGACTGTAAATATATCGTGACAAGCTTTCTTTCCCTTGCGTGTATAAGATTTATCAGAGAATTCCATATCTTTTATTGACGAGGAGTGTAACTTTTGAGGTGCAAAGAGTGATCACACATTTACAGCCCTTATTTGGAATTTTGATAGAGCATCTCATCTTGTTGTGGAGTTTCATCTGATTAGTCACCTCAAGGACACTTTGATGACCATCTCCAAAATCCTCGCCAACAAACTAAAAGCAAAATCCAAGTATTTGTTGATAAGAATTCGATTTCATAAAAAAAATAGATTCATACTTGACAATACTACTTGTGTCACGAGAGATTGGGAGTTTTCGCCACGAGAGTCTGGGCCCCAATTGTGACCGGTTTGTGTCTCCCTTCTTGGCCCACCCCCTCGAGAATTATGGGAAGACTGACAATTATCATCTATCCTGGGTGTCTATCGGAAGAATTGGGATTCTCATGTTCTGGCTGTAGTGTGGTCCAGTTGGACAGAGCGCAATTCTAGCATCTTTTCTCATAAGTGGCTATCGCCAGTTGAAGCTTCTCATCAAGCCCTCTTCCACTCAAGTCTTGAGTGTAAAAATTTTGTGCAACTTTCATCTTCTTCTCTCTTAGTTTGTTGTTGTTTTTATTAGATCTAATAGTTATTCCATATAAGATCCACGCATAAACTAAAAGCCTCTTTTTCAAGATCAAAGGGAAATAGGCTTTAGGCATGCCTGATTCCATCACGAAAGAGATGTTGAAGGTTGCATGATCTCGAGGACGCTGGAGTTGAGGGAGAGAATTCTTATCTCCAGCTACCAAGTTCTCTTCCTGATCCTTAGAGGAAATGATAGGCCTCTGAGAGAGAGAGAGAGAGAGAGAGAGAGAGAGAGAGAGATTATGTCATAGCATATTAGTGATGAAGAGAGAATCCTTCCCATGATATATATAGTATCAAGGAATCCTAATTCAACTCATCATAGATCTAAATCTTGATTGATAACACGAGTTCCACACGTGTAGATAAGTCTCACATCTTAATTTAAATACACTCATGGCTAAGTGCAATTGAAACATGTGTAAACCCAAACCATTATGCTTGATCAAATTTTTATTTGGTCTTACAACATAAGTTTATAGAGACAGGTGTATAAATCTAATTAGACTTGTGTAGGCCCAAATTAATTTAGACTCTAATCCAAATAAGTCTAACAATCTCTCATTTGGGCCACAAGTCATACTGGAAAGATATTATACATAACTTTATGGTACCAAAATTTTAACCGTCAATAAACCACGTTTCATAAACAATCTGGTCCATTAAGTGTCGTGCTACCGAACATGATGGTTGGTACAAACTGTGTAATCGAGGTAGGACCTTCCACATCACAAGTTTCAGAACCCTCAACATAGATCAAATGTGAACGTGTGGCATGAAAATGTGCTCTGATCAATTAAGGCACAATTCCATCTCGTTTCCACTTTATGACTCCAATGAGTCTAACTTTATAATTCCAACGAGTCTAATTGCTAACAAACTCAAATGCACAAATTAAACTCAAAAAAAAATTTAAAGAAAGCAGTGTACTTTATTGTCAGAATCAACAAATATATATAAAGTGCACTTAGAAATAATGTCTGTTACATAAAATTAACCACTCTCATTAAACCAGGATATCATCATGAATAGCCATCCTATATGAGCAATATGCTCTAAGAAGACTTAGATGGAAGTCTTTTAATGAGTGGATATGTAATGTTAAAAATAGTACTAATACTATTAACAGACATAATGTGATTTTAATTTTATCCTTAATGACAAGAAACTAGATGTCGATATGCTTCGACTGTGCTGAACTCTTGTCAATATTGCATAGAGCTCTATAACTCTTATTGTCACGGTGCAGCTGTAACGGCCTCTCGACTAAATTCATCATCTTCCTGCAATCAGGTAAATGAAGTGGCATTCTATTATCGATACATCAAGCATAATCTGAATTTGTGTATCTGATCAGCTGCAACTAATCAGATTTCATGTAGTTTTTTTGTAGATATTGCATTACCTTTTTGGCAGTCTTCCAGTGATCAATTCCAGAATTAATCAAGTATCTGCAAAGTTTCTCAATGGTATATGCTATGTCTGGATGGGTTCAAACTTGAGCATACATCATACTTCAACGCCAATGCATACGGAATGTCTTTCATTTGCTCTTTCTTTTGATTGTTCTTGGAATATTGGAATAGACTAAACGTATCTCACCTGGAGAAATTTTTCATGCCACATCTATCTAGCACCTTATCGATGTTCGCCTTTTGTGATAAACCTAATATTCTTCGTGTTCAGTTACGTTGAATCTGGATGCCTAGCACGAAAGAAGCTTCTCCAAGATCTTTCATCTTAAAGTTCTTTAAGAGAAAACTTTTGGTCTCAAGTAGAAGAGCCATATCGTTATTTACTAATAGAATATCATCCACACATAGCACAAGAAATATAAGTCTACTCCCTTTAAATTTGTGATAAATGCATTAATTAACTATATTTTCCTTAAAATCAAAGTTGGATATTATTTGATCAAATTTCAAATGCTATGATGGGATACTTGTTTTAAACCATAAATGGATTTATTTAATTTGCAAACCAAATATTGTGATTATTTTGCTTTAAAATTTTCTGGCTGCAACATACAGATTTCTTCCTCACTACTACCCTTAAGGAAGGCAATCTTAACATCCATTTGGTGTAACTCCAGGTTGAAGTGAGCCACTAGTGTCATGATCTAAAAGAATTATTTGTGAAAACCGAGGAGTCTCCTTATAGTCAATGCCCTCTGTTTGAGTGAATCCCTTTGCGACAAGACGTGCCTTATCCTTTCGACATTGCCTTTCGAATCTCGCTTGGTTTTGAATACTCATTTACAATCAATCGGTTTTTTTCTTTAGGAAACTCTACTAAATTCCAAACATCATTGTTCTTTATAGATTTTAACTCATCTTTCATGGCATTTGACTACTTAGTTAAGTGAATGCTGAGTTTAGCCTCATTCAAGGATTTGTAATCATCCTCTAGCCTTATGTCAAATACATGTTTTTGGAGATAAACTATGTAGTTATTTGCAATGAATGATCTCCTCTCCCTAATTGATCTCCTAGGCACTTGTGGTTGAAAATTTTCAGGTTCTATCTCATCAGCAAACCAACTTCAAGATGAACTATAAATGTACGTTGTAAGAGCACAACTGTATTTTCATGCTGAAGTGGAATAACTACTTCATTATTTGGAACAGTTGTCATAGGTATAACAATTTGTTCTTTCTCAAATGTGAAATCTTTATGTAATTGACTTCCACTTTTCTGAATATCCTTAATAAATTTAGTATTGTCTGTCTCTATTATGTTCTTAGTGGAGAAACAGTAAAACCTAAAACATTTAGGCCTCTCAGAATGCCCAACGAATAAACAGCTAACTGTTCTTGAGTCTAACTTCTTCTTATATGGTATATATGGCCGAGCATTTGCTGGACAATCCAAACTTGTAGATGCCTAATACTGGAAGATTTCCCAGTCCATAACTCATAAGGAATTTTAGTTACTGTTTTACTAGATATTCTATTAAGGAGGTAGACAACCTTCTTTAAGAATTCACTCCATAATGACTCTGTTAGAGTAATGTGAGCTATTATACTCCTAATCATGTCCTATAGTGTGTAATTTTATCTCTCAGAAACACCATTTTGATGAGATGTCCCTAGTGTTGGCCCAAAGGCTCATCGCTCTAGTTTTGATGATGATTAACTCATGTGGTTATAATACTAATGATCTTGTGTTTATTTAATTTCAGATATTTGATCAAGATCTTAGTAGGTGTTTAGGTTCAACAAAGAATTCAAAGTCAAGTTTTGGAACTAGCACGTGTTGATTAAAGAGCTCGAGCATCAAGATTGCATCAAGTATTCAAAAGGAATCTTGCTCATTGGATTAAAGTTTGGACCAAGTCAAGAAGGAGAAGAAGATTTTCATGAGAAGATTTTCGTAAAGACTTGTGTTATTTTTGTAAGTGTTAAGATTTTATTTTTAGATAAAATGTAAAAGATAGATTAGTTGTGGAATGCTCAAGCTTATGCACGCGCGTACACACACACACAAAAAAGTTTGGCTTTCAAAAAAATACGGTTTTTATTTTAAGCTTTAAATTCTATGTCTCAAAATAGTTCACATGTTTGTAATATGTGTTGATATTTAATCTATATATTTATCTTTTAAAGTATTTTAATGAACTTATTTTTTCAGATTTTATGGAGATTTTATGGAATTTAAGATGTATTTTAAAAAGTTGTTAAAAATATTTTTGGCTGCTTGCGGTCAACGACCGGTCGACCGAAGGCTGAGCCGGTCGACAGAGCGGTCGACCGATGTGCACAAGACGTGTACAAGTCCATGTGATTTAAGCTCGATCGACCGACCGATCGACCGCAGTGGAGATCGACCGACCGACCGGTCGACCGACTGAGTTTACAGAGCTCTCGGGTTTTCTCGGTCGACCAGGCCGCCGACCGTTCTGTTGATCTGCTCGACACCTCTATAGTTTTCTAGCCATATCTTTTGATTCTTATATTTAATCAACATGATTTAAATTGCCTTTTAAAGATAACTTTTAGGGATACATTTAATATGCAATAATCATTTTCTGATTTAAATGTTAAGAATGTCAAATATTGGGTTGAAATCTCTTCTTGTTCTATAAACAGTTTACAATTTCTGATTTGATACCTTTTAGTATTTTATTGATAACATTATATTCCGAAAAGATACTAATTTGATTTGAATTGCATTAGAAAGATGACTTCAAGATCTAGAACTTCATCCTATATATTAATTTCCAAATTTGGACATTTTAGACCTTAAAACTATACTCTAAGTTGACCTATTGCACAATAGTCGGTCGCCTGTCCGATCGACTGCCAGTGTCAATCGGTTTTTTTTCTTTAGGCAACTCTACTAAATCCCAAACATCATTATTCTTTGTAGATTTTAACTCATCTTTCACGGCATTTGACTACTTATTTAAGTGAATGCTGAGTTTAGTCTCATTCAAGGATTTGTGATCATCCTTTAGCCCTATGTGAAACTCATGTTCTTGGAGATAAACTATGTAGTTATTTGCAATGAATGATCTCCTCTCCCTAATTGATCTCCTAAGCACTTGTAGTAGATTTTTCAAGTTCTATCTCATCAGCAAACCTACTTCAAGATGAACTATCAATGTACCCTGTAAGGGCACAACTGTATTTTCATGCTGAAGTAGAACAACTACTTCATTATTTGGAACAGTTGTCATGAGTATAACAATTTGTTCTTTCTCAAATGTGAAATCTTTATGTAATTGGCTTTCACTGTTCTGAATATCCTTAATAAATTTAACATTATCTGTTTCTATTATGTTCTTAGTGGAGGAACAGTAAAACCTAAAATATTTATGTCTCTCAGAATACCCTACGAATAAACAACTAACTGTTTTTGAGTCTAGCTTCTTCTTATATGGTATATATAGCCGAGCATTTGCTGGACAATCCAAACTTGTAGATGCCTAATACTGAGAGATTTCCCAGTTCATAACTCATATGGGATTTTATTTACTGTTTTACTAGATATTCTATTAAGGAGGTAGACAACCGTCTTTAAGAATTCACTCTATAATGACTCTGTTAGAGTAATGTGAGCTATTATACTCCTAATCATGTCCTTTAGTGTGTAATTTTCTATCAGAAATACCATTTTGATGAGATGTCCCTAGTGCTGTCCCAAAGGCTCATCGCTCTAGTTTTGATGATGATTAACTCATGTAATTATAATACTAATGATCTTGTGTTTATTTAGTCTCAGATATTTGATCAAGATCTTAGTAGGTATTTAGCTTCAATAAAGAATTCGAAGTCAAGTTTTGAAGCTAGCACGTGTTGATTCAAGAGCTCGCGCATCAAGATTGCATCAAGTACTCAAGAGGAGTCTAGCTCATTGGATTAAGATTTGGACCAAGTCAAGAAGGAGAAGAAAATTTTCATGAGAAGATTTTCGTAAAGACTTGTGTCATGTTTGTAAGTGTTAAGATTTTATTTTTAAATAAAATGTAAAGGATAGATTAGTTGTGGAATGCTCAAGCTTATGCGCACGCGCGCACGCACACAAAAGTTTGGCTTTCAAAAAAAATACGGTTTTTATTTTAAGCTTTAAATTCTATGCCTCAAAATAGTTCACAAGTTTGTAATATGTGTTGATTTTTAATCACACATATTTATACTTTAAAGTATTTTAATGAACTTATTTTTTTAGATTTTATGGAGATTTTATGGAATTTAAGATGTATTTTAAAAAGTTGTTAACAATATTTTTGGGCTGCTTGCGGTCCACCGACCGATCGACCGAAGGATGAGCCGGTCGACCGATGTGCACAAGACGTGCACAAGCCCATGTGATTTTAGCTCGGTTGACCGACCGATCGACCGCAGTAGAGATCAGCCGACCGATCGGTCGACCGATTGAGTTTACAGAGCTCTCAGGTTTTCTTGGTCGACCGGGCGGCCGATCGTTCTGTTGATCTGCTCGACACCTCTATAGTTTTCTAGCCATATCTTTTGATTTTATATTCAATCAATATGATTGAAATTGCATTTTAAAGATAACTTTCAGGGATACATTTCATATTCAATAATTATTTTCTAATTTAAATGTTAAGAATGTCAAATATTGGGTTGAAATCTGTTCTTGTTCTATGAACAGTTTACAGTTTCTGATTTGACACCTTTCAGTATTTTATTGATAACATTATATTCCGAAAAGATATTGATTTGATTTGAATTGCATTCGAAAGACGACTTCAAGATCTAGAATTCATCTTATATACTTATTTCGAAATTCAGATATTTAGACTTCAAAACTGTACTCTAAGTTGACCTATTGCACAGTAGTTGGTAGCCCGCCCGGTTGACCGCCAGTGTCAATCGGGTTTTTTTCCCCTTAGGTAACTCTACTAAATCCCAATCACCATTGTTCTTTATAGATTTTAACTCATCTTTCATGGCATTTGACTACTTAGTTAAGTGAATGCTGAGTTTAGCCTCATTCAAGGATTTGTGATCATCCTCTAGCCCTATGTCAAACTCATGTTCTTGGAGATAAACTATGTAGTTATTTGCAATGAATGATCTCCTCTCCCTAATTGATCTCCTAGGCACTTGTGGTAGAATTTTCAGGTTCTATCTCATCAGCAAACCTATTTCAAGATGAATTATAAATGTACCTTGTAAGGGCACAACTGTATTTTCATGCTGAAGTGGAACAACTACTTCATTATTTAGAAGAGTTGTCATGGGTATAACAATTTGTTCTTCCTCAAATGTGAAATCTTTATATAATTGACTTCCATTGTTCTGAATATCCTTAATAAATTTAGCATCATCTGTCTCTATTATGTTCTTAGTGGAGGAACAGTAAAACCTAAAACATTTATGTCTCTCAGAATACCCTACGAATAAACAGCTAATTGTTCTTGAGTCCAGCTTCTTCTTATATGGTATATATGGTCGAGCATTTGCTGGACAATTCAAACTTATAGATGCCTAATACTGAGAGATTTCCCAGTCCATAACTCATATGGGATTTTATTTACTATTTTTCTAGATATTCTATTAAGGAGGTAGACAACCGTCTTTAAGAATTCACTCCATAATGACTCTGTTAGAGTAATGTGAGTTATTATACTCCTAATCATGTCCTTTAGTGTGTAATTTTCTCTTAGAAACACCATTTTGATGAGATGTCCCTAGTTTTGGCTCAAAGGCTCATCGCTCTAGTTTTGATGATGATTAACTCATGTACTTATAGTATTAATGATCTTGTATTTATTTAGTCTCAGATATTGGATCAAGATCTTAGTAGGTGTTTAACTTCAATAAAGGATTCGAAGTCAAGTTTTGGAGCTAGCACGTGTTGATTCAAGAGCTCAACGTATCAAAAGTGCATCAAATACTCAAGAGGAGTCTAACTCATTGGATTAAGATTTAGACCAAGTCAAGAAGGAGAAGAAGATTTTCATGAGAAGATTTTCGTAAAGACTTGCGTCATATTTATAAGTATTAAGATTTTAATTTTAGATAAAATGTAAAGGATAGATTAGTTGTGAAATGCTCAAGCTTATGCGCGCGCGCACACACACAAAAAAGTTTGGCTTTCAAAAAAAAAACGATTTTTATTTTAAGCTTTAAATTCTATGCCTCAAAATAGTTCACATATTTGTAATATGTGTTGAGTTTAATCACATATATTTATACTTCAAAGTATTTTAATGAACTTATTTTTGCAGATTTTATTAAATTTAAGATGTATTTTAGAAAGTTGTTAAAAATATTTTTGGGCTGCTCGCGGTCGACCGACCAGTCGACCGAAGGCTATGCCGGTCGACCGAGTGGTCGACCTATGTGCCCAAGACGTGCACAAGCTCATGTGATTTGAGCTCGGTCGACTGACCGGTCGACCGCGGTAGAGATCGGCTTACCGACCGGTAGACCGACTGAGTTTACAGAGCTCTCGGATTTCCTCGGCCGACCGAGCGGCCGACCGTTCTGTTGATCTGCTCGACACTTTTATAGTTTTCTAGCCATATCTTTTGATTCTTATATTGAATTAACATGATTTAAATTGAAATTTAAAGATAACTTTCAGGGATACATTTCATATTCAATATTCATTTTCTGATTTAAATGTTAAGAATGTCAAATATTGGGTTGAACTCCGTTCTTGTTCTATAAACAGTTTACAGTTTCTGATTTGACACCTTTCAGTATTTTATTGATAACATTATATTCCGAAAAGATACTAATTTGATTTGAATTGCATTAAAAGAAGACTTCAAGATCTAGAATTTTATCCTATATACTTATTTCCAAATTCAGACATTTTAGACCTCAAAACTGTATGCTAAGTTGACCTATTGCACAGTAGTCGGTCGCCCGCCCGGTCGACCGCCAGTGTCCAACGGTCAGAAATTGGATCGTTGGTCAGTCGACCGCCTGGTCGACCGACAGGCCATTCTGGCCAGTTTTTGAATCATAACAACTAGTTTTTCTTGGCCTATAAATATGGGGTCTTTGGGTGAGTTTTTTATAAGTTTTGAGAAGTGTTTTGGAGCTAGTGTTTCCCAACTTTCACAAAAGTTTTTCAACAAGTTTTTGGGCTAAACTTTCATATCAAAAGAGATTCTCTTGAGTTTTTCAAAAGCTTTTATTTGAGTTTTTTATCTCCAAATCTATTCAAGTTTTTCTCACACTAGCTTAAGATTTTCATAGTCTTATTTATTTTATAGGAGCTTTGATTGTGAGAGTGTTTGTTGGTGATCAAAGAGAAGAGATCATCAAGTGTTCTACCTTATATTGGAGTGTATTGTAGAGGTGCGGCCTCGGCGAACTTGTGAGTTCGTCTTGTGTTGTTCTTGCGGGAACAAGAGAACTTGTGAATCCAAGGGTTCTAGTGTGAACTCGTTGTAGGTGTTGCGACATCGGGTGATCTTGCGGGATCGATTCTAGTGGAAATCCTTCATAGTGTTGAAGGCGGGGATGTAATCACCTAAAGGGGGTGAATAGGTGACTAGCTAATCTAATGGTAAATTAATGCGGAATAAAAACTATTAATGCAAACTAAAACTTCTTAAGCTAAACACCAAGTATAACACAAGAGTGTAGCCGGATTCCCCGTGAAGGGCTCTGGACTAAATCCTCAAGATTCCTCTAAATAAGAGTTGAGGTGCCGCGTTGGCTCTCTTGGTTGAATACAAGTGTTAGCAAACAACCCCCAAGCATATAACAATTTAAGCACAATGTATATCAAGTATATAAAGGTAAAGACAATATAAGCATGCAAGATATAAAGACAAGTAAGAGATAGAGAGAGCAATCGAAAACACGGGAGAATTGTTTCGAGGTTCGAGCACGCTTGCTCTACGTCCCCGCCTTCAACACTATGAAGGATTTCCACTAAAATCGATCCCACCGGATCACTCGGTGCTGCAACACCTACAAGGAGTTCCCACTAGGACTCTTGGACTCTCTAGTCCCTTCACTCGTTCCCACAAGAACTACACACCGCAAGCACGCAAGCTTGCCGAGGCCGCACCTCTACAAAAAGCTCTCACTAGAACTCGAAACAATCGAGAACACACAAGTCCGCCTCCTCAAAGCAAAGATGTAAACTTTAGTGATCTAAACACTTTGATCACCTCAAATCCTCTCACAACAAAGATTCCTATGGATAGGTGTAGCAATGGATAGGTCAAGTGATTGTGACAAAAACAAGGATTGAAGTTGTGGTGAAAAACTCAAGAATCACTTTTGAAAACACTCTTGATAAACTTCCTTTGAATTGGAAATATTTGCTCTCAAACTAGTGGAGAAAACTTCTGAAATAGATGAAAAAACTAGGTTTAAAACTCTCCAAAAATCTTATTTTAAAACAGTCCAAGAAACCCCCATTTTATAGGCCTAGAAAAAACTAGTTGTTAGGGCAAAACTGCAGCCTGGACGGCTGTCGGTCGATCGGCCTGGTCGACCGGCCAACGGTCAGATTTCTGACTGTTGAGCCAGCGGTCGACCGGCCCGGTCGACCGTGGCATGGAACAGAGAGCAGCGCTCTCTGCCGGTCGACCGACCCGGTCGACCGGGGCTTTCCAGAGAGCAGAGCTCTCTTGCGGTCGACCGGGTCGGTCGACCGCCCTCCAGCCAGACTGTGTGCACGTTCTGTGCATGTCGGTCGACCGACTCCTGACTCGGTCGACCAGCCCGGTCGACCGGCATAAGCCAGAAAGCAATTTTTCAGGATTTAAAAACTTGGTTTTATATTTAAAATAAAATCCCATAAATCCTCTAAAAATCTACAAAAATAAATTTAGTATAATACTTTGATATACAAACATGTTTGAGTAAAATCAAGACATGTTACAAACATTTTGAGCTATTTTTATAACTTAAAAATTTTGGCTCAAAACAAAATCTGTATTTTTCCAATTAGATTTTTCCAAAACTTCTCCAAATACAAAAACAAGATATTTTAAACACTTTTAAAGCATAGAGTGTATGGATATGATCTACTACACATACATGATGAAATATCTATATTTTTGTCAATAAGCACTAAAATAGTTTTTGTTAAAACACATGTATATATTAAACTTAAAAAATCAAAACAGTATTTTTCCAAAATGAAAACTCTTTTGTATTTTTCTAAAATAAAACTCTTTTGTATTTTTTCAAAATAAAAACTCTTTTGTATTTTTTCAAAATAAAAGTTCTTTTATGAATACACAAATAAATCTTGTGTGTGAGTGTATATGGTATACTTGAGCAATCCACCAACTATTCTATCCTTTACATTTTATCTAAAATAAAATCTTAATAAAACAAACCTAGACACAAGTCTCCTCTTGAAGTCTTCACTTGATGTCTTCTTCTCCTTCTTGACTTGGTCCGAACCATGATCCAATGAGATAGACTCCTCTCGAGTAATTGATGTGGTCTTGATGCATAGGCTCTTGAATCAAACCGTGTTAGCTCTAAAACTTGACTTTAAATCTTTTGTTAAAGATAAACACATACTAAGATCTTGATCACAAATCTGAGACTAATTAAACATAAGATCATTAGTACTATAACTACATGAGTTAATCATCATCAAAACTAGAGTGATGGGCCTTTGGGCCAACAGGGGACGTAAAGCAAGGGTGCTCGAACCTCGAAACAAATCTCCCGTGTTTGCGATTGCTCTCTCTATCTCTCACTTGTGTTTATATCATGCTTGCTTACTTTGCTTATATCTTTATATGCTTGATATATCTTGTACCTAATTGTTATATTCTTGGGATTGTTTGCTCGCACTTGTATTCAACCAAGAGAGCCATAGCGGCACCTCAACTCTTATCTAGAGGAATCTTGAGGAGATAGTCCAGAGCCCTTCACCGAAAATTTGGCTACACTCTTGTTTTATACTTTGTGTGTTTAGCTTAATAGTTTTTAGTTTGCATAAATAGTTTTTAATTCCGTATTAATTTATTATTAGATTAGCTAGTCAACTATTCACCCCCCTCTAGGTGACTTACAAGTGGTATCAGAGCTTTGTGCTCTTGATTTGGGTCTAACAACCTTGAGTTAAAAATCTTATTTTTAGCTAATCACAATATTTATTTACACACATATGGATTTCATGACACCTCCCATTTTTGATATTCTTAACATACAAATTAGGAAAGTTAAGATGTCAATGTACCTCAAAGCCCTAAGAATTCATATTTATCTTGCCACTATTAAAGATTCTTATTTTCTAAATGGCAAAATCTTTAGGCTAATGCGAAAACCCTTCATGCTTTAAAGAGTACCCTAAATGATGAATATTTGTCTAAGATTTCTAATTTTGATTCGAATTTTATAGTATGGAACACTATTGTCTCTCTTGGCGAACAAAAGAAATACTATTCGAGGAGCGATTCGGATGATGGAAGTGATGCTTCCAGCATATGCTACATGGTCCAAGGGGATAACCCCTTTGAGGTAAATTCTGAATTCGAGCTTGATGAGGATGTTGACATTTCATATGATGAGCTTGCTATATTTTGTCAACAACTTCTTGCAAAATATGATTTGCTTAAAAAGGATCATAAAAGATTGAAGAATAAATATGATTCTACTTTAAAAGAAAATGAATTTTAAAAAAAGGAGAATATTTTCTTGTCTTCTAAATTAAATAATATTTGTGAAGGAAATAATTCTTTGAAAATAAAATTATTTTTGTGAAAAAAGAAAAGGAGATTGCTTTGGATGAAAATAACTCTTTGAAAAGAAAAATTATTTAAAAAAAAGGAAAATATTTCTAAAAAGAAAAAGATTGGTTATTCTCATTCTTGCCATGCTCTTCATGCTACTATTAATAAAAATGAGATTCAAGTCTTGAAAAATAGAATAAATTGTTTAAGCTCAAATTTGAGCAATTGTGCATTTAATCATTCTAAATTGAAAATCTTGTTTCAAAAGAAACTAGCTCCGCATGTTCATGCACATAACCCACGGCATACATATGTACACTTTTCATATCATGATCACACTCATTCTCATATGCATGCTATAGTGTACAGATGTACACATTGTGGCCGCAAAGGCCATCTTGTAAGATTTTGTTTTAATAGATTAAATTCTATAAATTTTGTAAATAATAATGTTTGGGTTCCTTATGATGCTAACTCCCGTGGACCCAAAAGAAAATAGGTACCAAAATTCATATATTTTGTATTTGATGTAGGTGTGGGCTCTCACATGACGTGAGAGATATAGTGCTTTGATGGTGGATGCGTTTCAAGCTCTAAGATCATATTTATGAATGCATCACCTTCAAGGAAGTTTAGTGGGAGGACTACCATGTTTTGGACACTTATAGAATAGTGCGTATGGTTTGATAACTATCTCTAAACTCCCAATTTAGTTTATATGCTTCTATATAAATATTTTTAGCATGTTTTAATTTTTGTATTTCATGAGGAGAATACTTGTTTAGATGTAGTTTTCATTAAAACTTATGTCTATACCTATACAAGTAGTGAGCTACACTTGATTTTTATATGTTTGTGCCTCATTGCTCACTTGTACTCATTACATGTTAATGCATAACCTAGTTTTGATGATTCCCTCATTTACACTTGTTTTTCCTATTTTTGTATATGTTTTGCTTCATGTACATGTTGCTTTTATCTAAATTTGTAAATATACATGAATATCCTTGAGTCACTTGCCTTCATGCAAATTCTATTATGGACTCGTTTGTGTTTGGGATATGTGTGTATATTTTAGTTTTGACAGAACATACATATACCTTGAAGTTTAATTTTAATAAAAAACCAATTTTTAAGATTTTCATATGTTTAGATGTTTTGAGCTTTATTGATTATTTTCATGAATATGCTACTCACTTGATTATTGTACACTCACATTTCTTTTATTTTCTCATGGCCTTTTTTCATGAGCATTTATGAACCTTATAGATTTCGAGTGTCAACTCTTGTGTTTTTTAGCATATTTCACGGGATATATGATTTATTTTCATATATGAAGGATCTTTAATTAGTTTTTCAAAAACTAATTTAAACTAGTTATTTATTCTTCATTTGGTAGTATTTTCAAATTACAATTATTTTCAAATCATATTTTGAAAACTTCTACCCTATAAGGGCGGTTGGATGAGAGACCATGTCTTGTATGCTCTAAAGTAAAAAATCTTTAGATATGTGCATGAATAGGGCAGTAGTTATGAGTTTTACACATGTTCTTCATGGAATCTTATGTTTGTATACTCATATTTGTTTCTTATATATATGTATGTTTTCAACTTCAATTAGTATCAATTTTTTATTAGTATTTTCATTTTCATACATATATATAATTTGATTGTGTTTTATAATATCTTTACATTGTTAAAGCACAAATGATGTTTATGCTAAGATTGAGTTAAATCTATATATTAATTGGTATCTTAATAAGCTTATGCATTGTTCTCTTTTGGTATTTCAAATTTTTTTCTTTACCTACAAGTGGTAATTTACAAGATAATTCTAGTGGTATCAAAAGCCTACAATTGGTATCTTAAAATTTTGTTTATTTACAAGTGGAACCAACTTTTATTTTGTCAACTACAATTTGATTTCATTGGTATCAAACTTCGTTTTGTTGACTTAAGAAATTCTAAAATTTTGTTCTTAAGAAATTTCAAAGTTTTGCTTTAAGTTTTATCAAAATTTTGTTTCAAAATTTGTTGATATGTATTTCCTATATGCAAGGGGAGCTTAACATCTTCTCTATATATAGATTCATGTTGAGTGTATCTCACATTGATGAGCTTGACATCTCTTTTTTATGTGGTACACATGTGTAGGAGAGCTTAACATCTCCACTTATGTATTATATATTATGTTTTATGTGGATTAGGGCCTTGTCATCCCTTCTTCATGTAATGCATATATGCAGGGGAGCTAACTTTGTGTCTCTCTTCTTCATGACTGTATATCACATATAACTTTATTGTCTGATTTGTTTTCGCCTCTTTGTGCATGTTTATTTTATTTCTTGTTTAATACAAAAATAGAGAGAAGAATTTTGAGAGTTTTATATATGCATGTTTATTTTCATGTTTATTTTCGTGTTTAATGCATATATGGTTTTGTTTATGCAAAAAGAGGAGAAGTATTTATGCAAAAAGGGGGGAAGTATTTGAAGAATTTATTTATATTTATTTCATTGTTTATGCATATATGTTTGTGTTTATGCACTTTATTCAATATCTTTATTTATTTATTGTTATGCATGAGTTAAGGGGGAGCTTTTATGAAGCTTAACTTTAACCCATGCATATATAACTCCATGAGTTTTGTCATCATCAAAAAGGGGGAGATTGTTGGCCCAAAAGCCCATCGCTCTAGTTTTGATGATAATTGACTCATGTAGTTATAGTACTAATGATCGTGTGTTTATTTAGTCTCAGATATTTGATCATGATCTTAGTAAGTGTTTAGCTTCAACAAAGGATTCAAAGTTAAGTTTTAGAGCTAGCACGTATTGATTCAAGAGCTCGCGCATCAAGATTGCATCAAGTACTCAAGAGGAGTCTGGCTCATTGGATTAAGGTTTGGACCATGTCCGGAAGGAGAAGAAGGTTTTCATGAGAAGATTTTTGTGAAGACTTGTGTCATGTTTGTAAGCGTTAAGAATTCATTTTTAGATAAAATATAAAGGATAGATTAGTTGTGAAATGCTCAAGCTTATACACACACACACACACACAAAAGTTTGGCTTTTAAAAAAATACGATTTTTATTTTAAGCTTTAAATTCTATGCCTCAAAATAGTTCACATGTTTGTAATATGTGTTATTTTTTGATCACACATATTTGTACTTTAAAGTATTTTAATGAACTTATTTTTGTGAATTTTATGAAATTTAAGATGTATTTTAAAAAGTTGTTAAAAATATTTTTGGGCTGCTTGCGGTCGACAGACCGGTCGACCGAAGGCTGAGCCGTTCGACCGATGTGCACAAGACGTGCACAAGCCCATATGATTTGAGCTCAATCGACCGACTAGTCGACTGCAGTAGAGATCGGCCGACCCAACCGGTTGACCGACTGAGTTTACAGAGCTCTCGGGTTTTCTCGGTCGACCGGGCGGCCGACCGTTCTATTGATCTGCTCGATACCTCTATAGTTTTCTAGCCATATCTTTTGATTCTTATATTCAATCAACATGATTTAAATTGCATTTTAAAGATGACTTATAGGGCTACATTTCATATTCAATATTCATTTTCTGATTTAAATATTAAGAATGTCAAATATTGGGTTGAAATTGGTTCTTGTTCTAAAAAATAGTTTAGAGTTTCTGATTTGATACCTTTCAGTATTATATTATAGCATTCTATTCAAAAATTATATTGATTTGATTTGAGTTAAAGATGACTTCAAGATCTACAACTTCATCCTGTATACGTATTTCCAAATTCGGACGTTTTAGACCTCAAAACTGTGCTCTAAGTTGACCTATTGCGTAGTAGTCCGTCGCCCACCCGGTCGACCGCCAGTGTCCAACAGTCAGAAATTTGACAGTTGGTCGGTCGACCGCCCGGTCGACCGACAGGCCATTCTGGCTAGTTTTTGAACCATAACAGCTAGTTTTTCTTGGCCTATAAATATGAGATTTTTGGGTGAGTTTTTATGAGATTTTGAGAAGTGTTTTGGAGCTAGTTTTCCCCATGTTCTACAGAAGTTTTTCAATAAGTTTTTAGGCTAAACTTCCATATCAAAAGAGTGTTTATCAAGAGTGATTCTCATGAGTTTTTCAAAAGCTTTTTATTTGAGTTTTCTACCTTCAAATCTATTCAAGTTTTTCTCACACTAGCTTGAGCTTTTCATAGTCTTATCTATCTTATAGGAGCTTTGATTGTGAGAGTGTTTGTTGATGATCAAAGAGAAGAGATCATCAAGTGTACCTTATATTGAAAAGTGTTGTAGAGGTGCGACCTCGGCGAACTTGTGAGTTCGTGTTGTGTTGTTCTTGCTGGAACAAGAGAGGGACTTGTGAGTCCAAGAGTTCTAGTACGAACTCGTTGTAGGTGTTGCAGCACCGGGTGATCTTTCGGGATCGATTCTAGTGGATTTCATAGTGTTGAAGGCGGGGACGTAGAGCAAGGGTGCTCGAATCTCGAAACAAATCTCCCGTGTTTGCGATTGCTCTATCTTTATCTCTCACTTTTGTTTATATCTTTCATGCTTACTTTGCTTATATCTTTATTGTTGGCCCAAAGGCCCATCACTCTAGTTTTGATGATGATTAACTAATGTAGTTATAGTACTAATGATCTTGTATTTAATTAGTCTCAGATATATGATCAAGATCTTAGTAGGTGTTTAGCTTTAACAAAGGATTTAAAGTCAAAGTTTTGGAGGTAGCACGTGTTGATTCAAGAGCTTGTGCATCAAGACCACATCAAGTACTCAAGAGGAGTCTGACTCTTTGGATCAAGGTTTGGACCAAGTCAAGAAGGAGAAGAAGATTTTCAAGTGAAGATCTTCAAGAGAAGACTTGTGTCTAGGTTGTTTTTTAGTAAGATTTTATTTTTAGAAAAAATGTAAAGGATAGATTAGTTGGTGGATTGCTCAAGTATCATTTACACTCACACACAAGATTTAGATGTGTTTTCATAAAAGTGTTTTCATTTTAAAAAAAATACTGATTTGGTTTTTAAGTCTCAAAATATAACATATGTTTTTATCAAAACTTTATTTAGAGCTTAATGTCAAAAACATAGATATTTCATCATATATGTGTATTGGATTATATTCATACACGCTAAGCTTTAAAAGTGTTTAGAATATCTTATTTTTATATTTGAAGTATATTTGGAAAAATTAGTTTTCAATTTGGAAAAATCAATTTGAAAAAATACAGATTTTTGTTTAAGACAAAACTTCCATATTACAAAAATAGTTCAAAATATTTGTAACATGTTTTGATTTTTATTCAAACATGTTTGTATATCAAAGTATATTACTGAACTTATTTTTGTAGATTTTTAGAGAATTTATGAGATTTTATTAAAAGAAAAAAGTCAAGTTTTTAAATTCCCAAAACTGTTTTCTGGCCTTCTGTTGGTCGACCGCACGGTCGACCGAGACAGAGGTCGATCGACCGGGCGGTCGACCGATGTGCACAAAATGTGCATAGGTTGGGCCGGTTGACCGCACGATCGACCGCCAGAGAACTTCTGCTCTCTGGAAATGGCCCGGTCGACCGGGCGGTCGACCGCTAGGCCATTGCCCTGAAGGCGGTCGACCGGCCGATCAACCGACCTTCCCAATGGTCAGAAATCTGACCATTGGCGGTCCACCGAGCGGTCGACCATCAACAGTCTGAACTGCTGATTTGGACCCCAACGGCTAGTTTTTGTTAGCCTATAAATTGGGGCTCACTTGGGCTGTTTTCTAAAAGATTTGAAGTGGATTTTCAAGCTAGGTTTTCATACATCTTTTAATGTTTATCTCCACTTGTTTAAGAGCTAAAATTCTCATATCAAAAGGAGAGTTTATCAAGAGTGTTTTCAAAAGTGATTCTTTGAGTTTTTCACCACAAATTCCATCCAAGTTTTTCTCACACATACTTGAGCTTTTCATTACTATATCATTCCTATAAGAGAGTTGTTGTGAGATTGTTTTTAGGTGATCAAAGTGTTTAGATCACGAAGTGTTCATTTTTGTATTTGAGGAGGCGGACTTGCGGGTTTGCATTGTTTCGTGTTCTAGTGAGAACTCAGTGTAGAGGTGCGGCCTCGGCAAGCTTGCGCGCTTGCGTGTGTTTGTTCTTGCGGGAACAAGAGAGGGACTAGAGAGTCCAAAGGAGTTCTAAGTGTGAACTCGCTTGTAGGTGTTGCGGCACCGAGTGATCCGCTGGATCGTTTTTAGTGAAAATCCTTCATAGTGTTGAAGGCGGGGACGTAGAGTAAGGGTGCTTGAAGCTCGAAATAATTCTCCCGTGTTTGCGATTGCTCTCTCTCTATCTCTCACTTGTCTTTATATCTTGCTTATGCTTATTGGTCATATCTCTTATATGCTTGATATATTGTGTGCTTAATTGTTACATGCTTGGCGATTGTTTGCTCATACATGTATTCAACCAAGAGAGCCATAGCAGCACCTCAACTCTTATCTAGAGGAATCATGTGGAGTTTGTCCAGAGCCCTTCACGGGGAATCCGGCTACACTCTTGTGTTATACTTAGTGTGTTGTGCATAATAGTTTTTAGTTTGCATAAATAGTTTTAATTCCGCATTAATTCACCATTAGATTAGCTAGTCACCTATTCACCCCCCTCTAGGCAATTTCATTTATATGCTTGATAAATCTTGTGCCTAATTGTTATATGCTTGGGATTGTTTGCTCGCACTTGTATTCAACCAAGAGAGCCATAGCGGTACCTCAACTCTTATCTAGAAGAATCTTGAGGAGATAGTCCAGAGCCCTTCATCGGGAATTCGGCTACACTCTTTTGTTATACTTGGTGTGTTTAACTTAATAGTTTTTAGTTTGCATATATAGTTTTTAATTCTGCATTAATTCATCATTAGATTAGCTAGTCACCTATCCACCCCCTTTAGGTGACCTACAAGTGGTATCAGCTCTTGATTTGGGTCTAAAAACCTTTAGATAAAGATCTTATTTTTAGCTAATCACAATATTTATTTACACACACATGGATTTCATGACACCTCCCATGTTTGATATTCTTAACATCCAAACGTGGAAAGTTAAGATGTCAATGTACCTCAAAACCCTAGGAATTCATATTTATCTTGCCACTGTTAAAGATTCTTATTTTCTAAATAGCAAAAAACTTGAGGCTAATGCAAAAGCCCTTCATGCATTAAAGAGTACCCTAAATGATGAATATTTGTCTAGGGTTGCTGATTTTAATTCGGCTTTTGTAGTATGGAACACTATAATCTCCCTTGGTGAATAAAAACGATACTATGCGGGGAGCGACTCGGATGATGAAAGTGATGCTTCCAACATATGCTATATGGTCCAAGGGGATAACCCCTTTAAGGAAAATTCTAAATCCGAACTTGATGAGGATGCTGACATGTCATATGAGGAACTTACTATATTTTGTCAACAACTTCTTGAAAAATATGATTTGCTTAAAAAGGATCATAAAAGATTGAAGAATAAATATGATTCTATTTCAAAAGAAAATAAATTTTTGAAAAAAGAGAATATTTTCTTGTCTTCTAAATTAAATAATATTTGTGAAGAAAATAATTCTTTGAAAAATAATATTATTTTGGTGGAAAAAGAAAAAGAGATTGCTTTCGATGAAAACAACTCTTTAAAAAGAAAAATTATTTCAAATGAAAAGGAAAATATTTCTAAAAAGAAAAAGATTGTTGATTCTCATTCTTGTCATGCTCTTCATACTACTATTAATAAAAATGAGATTCAAGTCTTGAAAAATAGAATAAATTGTTTAATCTCAACTTTGAGCAATTGTGCATTCAATTATTCTAAATTGAAAATCTTGTTTCAAAAGAAAGAAACTCCACATGTTCATGCACATAACCCACGACATACATATGCACACTTTGCACGTCATGATCACACTCATTCTCATATGCATGTTGGAGTGTACAAATGTACACATTGTGGCCGCAAAGGCCATCTTGCAAGATTTTGTTTTGATAGATTAAATTCTACAAATTTTACAAATAATAATGTTTGGGTTCCTTATGATGCTAACTCCCATGGACCCAAAAAAATGGGTACCAAAATTCACACCTTTTGTATTTGATGTAGAACGTGGGCTCTCACATGACGTGAGAGATATGGTGCGTTGATGGTGGATGCATCTCAAGCTCCAAGATTATATTTATGGATGCATCACCTTCAAGGAAGTTTGGTGGGAGGACTACCATATTTTGGAGACTTAGAGAATAGTGCGTATGGTTTGATAACTATCTTTAAACTCTCAATTTAGTTTACATGTTTCTATATAAATATTTTTAGCATGTTTTAGTTTTTATATTTCATAAGGAGAATACTTGTTTAGATGTAGTTTTCATTAAAACTTGTATTTATACATGTACAAGTTGTGAGCTGTACTTTATTTTTATATGTTTGTGCCTCATTGATCACTTGTACTCATTACATGTGTATGTATAACCTAGTTTTGATGATTCCCTCATTTACACTTATTTTTCCCTATTTCTGTATATATTTTGCTTCATGTATATGTTGCTTTTATCTAAACTTATAAATATACATGTATACCCTTGAGTCACTTGCCTTCATACAAATTCTATTATGAACTCGTTTGTGTTTAGGATATGTATGTATATTTTTAGTTTTGATAGAACATACATATACCTTGAAGTTTAATTTTAATGAAAAATAAATTTTTATGATTTTCATATGATTAGATGTTTTGAGCTTTATTGATTATTTTCATGAATATGCTACTCACTTGATTATTGTACACTCACATTTCTTTTGTTTTCTCATGACCTTATTTTCATGAGCATTTATGAACCTTATAGATTTCGAGTGTCAACTCTTGTGTTTTTTAGCATATTTCATGGGATATATGATTTATTTTCATATATGAAGGATCTTTAATTAGTTTTTCAAAAACTACTTTAAACTAGTTATTTATTCTTCATTTGGTAGTGTTTTCAAATTACAATTATTTTCAAATCATATTTTGAAAACTTCTACCCTATAAGGGCGGTTGGATGGGCGACCATGTCTTGTATGCTCTAAATTAAAAATCTTTAGACATGTGCATGAATAGGGCAGTAGTTATGAGTTTTACACATGTTCTTCATGGAATCTTATGGTTGTATACTCATATTTGTTTCTTATATATGTATGTTTTCAACTTCAATTAGTATCAATTTTTATTAGTATTTTCATTTTCATACATATACATAATTTGATTGTGTTTTATAATATCTTTACATTATTAAAGCACAAATGATGTTTATGCCAAGCTTGAGTTAAATCTATATATCAATTGGTATCTTAATACGCTTATGTATTGTTCTCTTTTCGTATTTCAATTTTTTTCTTTACCTACAAGTGGTAATTTACAAGATAATTCTAGTGGTATCAAAAGCCTACAATTGGTATCTTAAAATTTTGTTTATTTACAAGTGGAACTAACTTTTATTTTGTCAACTACAATTTGATTTCATTGGTATCAAACTTCATTTTGTTGGCTTAAGAAATTCCAAAATTTTGTTTTTAAGAAATTTTGAAGTTTTGCTTTAAGTTTTATCAAAATTTTGTTTCAAAATTTGTTGATATGTATTTCCTAAATGCAAGGGGAGCTTAACTTCTTCTCTATATATAGATTCATGTTTAGTGTATCTCACATTGAGGAGCTTGACATCTCTTCTTTATGTGGTACACGTGTGTAGGAGGAGCTTAACATCTCCACTTATGTATTGTATATTATGTTTTATGCGGGTTAGGGTCTTGTCATCCCTTCTTCATCTAATGCATGTATGCAGGGGGAGCTAACTTTATGTCTCTCTTCTTCATGAATGAATGTCACATATATAACTTTATTGTTTGATTTGTTTTCGCCCCTTTGTTGACGATTTGACAAAAAGGGGGAGAGGAATTTTGGAGTTTTATATATGCATGTTTATGCAAGTTTATTTCATTCCTTGTTTTATACAAAAAGGGAGAAGAATTTAGAGAGTTTTATATATGCATGTTTATTTTCGTGTTTAATGCATATATGGTTTTGTTTATGCAAAAAGGGGTGAAGTATTTGTAGAGTTTATTTTGTTTATTTCATTGTTTATACATATATGTTTATGTTTATGCACTTTATTGAATATTTTTATTTGTTTATTGTTATGCATGAGTTAATAGGGAGCTTCTATGAAGCTTAACTTTAATCCAAACATATATCTCTCCATGAGTTTTGTCATCATCAAAAAGGGGGAGATTGGTGGCCTAAACGCCCATCGCTCTAGTTTTGATGATGATTAACTCATGTAGTTATAGTACTAATGATCTTGTGTTTATTTAGTCTCAGATATTTGATCAAGATCTTAGTAGGTGTTTAACTTCAGCAAAGAATTCAAAGTCAAGTTTTGGAGCTAGCACGTGTTGATTCAAGAGCTCAGGCATCAAGATTGCGTCAAGTACTCAAGAGGAGTCTAGCTCATTAGATTAAGGTTTGGACCAAGTCAAGAAGGAGAAGAAGATTTTCATGAGAAGATTTTCATGAAGACTTGTGTCAAGTTTGTAAGTTTTAAGATTTTATTTTTAAATAAAATGTAAAGGATAGATTAGTTGTGGAATGCTCAAGCTTATACACACACACGCACACAAAAGTTTGGCTATCAAAAAAATACAGTTTTTATTTTAAGCTTTAAATTTTATGCCTCAAAATAGTTCACATGTTTGTAATATGTGTTGATTTTTGATCACACATATTTGTACTTCAAAGTATTTTAATGAACTTATTTTTGCGGATTTTATGAAGATTTTTGTAGAATTTAAGATGTATTTTAAAAAGTTTTTAAAAATATTTTTTGGTTGCTTGCGGTCGACCGATCGGTCGACCGAAGGCTAAGTCGGTCGACCGAGCGGTCGAGCGATATGCACAAGACGTGCACAAGCCCATGTGATTTGAGCTCGGTCGACCGACAGGTCGATCGCAGTAGAGATCAGCTGACCAACCGGTCGACCGACTGAGTTTACAGAGCTCTCGGGTTTTCTCGATCGACCTGGCAGCCGACCATTCTGTTGATCTTCTCGACACCTCTATAGTTTTCTAACCATATCTTTTGATTATTATATTCAATCAACATGATTTAAATTGCATTTAGAGTTAACTTTCAGGGCTACATTTCATATTCAATAATCATTTTCTGATTTAAATGTTAATTATGTCAAATATTGGGTTGAAATCTGTTCTTGTTCTAAAAATAGTTTACAGTTTCTTATTTGACACATTTCAGTATTTTATTGATAACATTCTATTCTGAAAAGAAATTAATTTGATTTGAGTTGTATTAGAAAGACGACTTTAAGATCTAAAACTTCATCCTATATGCTTATTTCCAAATTCGGAAGTTTTAGAACTTAAAACTGTTCTCTAAGTTAACCTATTGCATAGTAGTCGGTCGCTCGCCCAGTCGACCGCCAGTGTCCAACGGTCAGAAATTTGACCGTTAGTCGGTCGACCTAGTTTTTGAACCATAACGGCTAGTTTTTCTTGGCCTATAAATATGGGGTCTTTGGGTGAGTTTTTACAAGATTTTGAGAAGTGTTTTGGAGCTAGTTTTTTCCATCTTCCACAAAAGTTTTTCAACAAGTTTTTAGGCTAAACGTTCATATCAAAAGAGTGTTTATCAAGAGTGATTCTCTTAAGTTTTTCAAAAGCTTTTAGTTGAGTTTTTACCTCCAAATCTATCCAAGTTTTTCTTACACTAGCTTGAGCTTTTCATAGTCTTATCTATCTTATAGGAGCTTTGATTGTGAGAGTATTTGTTGGTGATCAAAGAGAAGAGATCATCAAGTGTTCTACCTTATATTGGAGAGTGTTGTAGAGGTGCGACCTCGGCGAACTTGTGAGTTCGTGTTGTGTTGTTCTTGCGGGAACAAGAGAGGGACTTATGTGTCCAAAGAGTTCTAGTATGAACTCGTTGTAGGTGTTGCAACACCGGGTGATCTTTCTGGATTGATTCTAGTAGAAATCCTTCATAGTGTAGAAGGCGGGACGTAGAACAAGGGTGCTCGAACCTCGAAATAAATCTCTCGTGTTTGCGATTGCTCTCTCTTTATCTCTCACTTGTGTTTATATCTTGCATGCTTACTTTGCTTATATCTTTATATGCTTGATATATCTTGTGCCTAATTGTTATATGCTTGGGATTGTTTGCTCGTACTTGTATTCAACCAAGAGGGCTATAGCGGCACCTCAACTCTTATCTAGAGGAATCTTGAGGAGATAGTTCAGAACCCTTCACCGGGAATTCGATTACACTCTTGTGTTATACTTGGTGTGTTTAGCTTAATAGTTTTTAGTTTACTTAAGTAGTTTTTAATTCCAAATTAATTCATCATTAGATTATCTAGTCACCTATTCACCCCCGTCTAGGTGACCTACACCTAGCATGGTGTACTGGGCTACAATACTATACTCCTTCAGAAAATTGCCAAATGGTTTCAAACATCTATCTGATCTATCATGTTATGGTACACACCACCAGGGTCAGATCAAATGATTTTAATCTTTCTATTATATAAATTTTCAACTTCAGCTTTAAAGATTTTAAAAATGTCCAGTAATTGGGATTTCTCATGAATCAAGTATAGGTACTAATAACGAGAGTAATCATCTGCGAAAGTGATGAAATATTCGTGATCATTACAAGAAGCTATAGGGAATGGACTACAAATATTTGTATACACCAAATCTAAGACTCCTGAACTCGTCTATCACCAAACTTTCTAATGTTTGTTTATTTTCCCTTTGTACAATTTGTACATACTCTTAGGGCAAAGTAATCTAAAGGACTTATAGCTCTACTAGACAAAAGATCCTTTGGATTCTCTCTTTCGAGATATGTCCTAAAGGCCTGTGCCATAGACTGTAAAAGTTTTCTTTAATTGATGCTCGCATGGTATCTAGATTATTCACATACTAAGATTCAGGATATGAAGCATGAAGTTTCAATTTATATAGCCATTAATCAGAATTCTAATACTAACAATTTTAGATTTGAAAAGTAGACTAAGCATCTTATTATCAAGAGTGACAGTAAAACCAGATCTGTCTAATAATGAAATAGACATATGATTCTGCTTAAAAAGACGGTACATGTAAATTCTCCTCCAAATCTAAAATAAAAATCAGAATCTAGTATATGCCTACAAACTCCAACAGCTTCAACTGTAACTTTATTTCTATCGCCCATGTATATGTATCGCTCAGCTGGGCTTGACCTCCTTTGAGTTTTGAAATTCCACATTGAATAGCTTATGTGAATTATCTATCCACCATGTATGCGTTAAAATTACAGCTAAATTAATTTCAGAGCAAGCATTAATATGAGATATACCTTCTTAATTAGCTATTTCTGATACTTTATGTAATCCTTCTTGATGTGGCCTACTTTCTTGCAGAAGAAGCATGTAATGACCTTAGGTTTTTTCTCTTACACTTTTGCCACATAAGATCAGCTATTGTAGTTGTAACCCCCGTTCCCGGAATACGTGCCTAATTGCGTATTTAGATTTTTTTAATCATAAATTTTCAATTTATTTCCTGTATTTGTTTATATTTTATGATTATTTATGTGATCTTTTTACATTGGATGTGGATTCGTGGCCTCGGAGTCAACCCTAGTCTGAACTGGGAACCCGATCCTAGTATATTACTCGACTTGATCTTTTACTAGTCAGATTTGGTCAATTTTATTTTTAAACATCAATTTTTAATATTCTGGAATTTTCATAATTTTCTAAAAAAATTTCGAATTAATTTATAAAATCTTCAAAATCAGTGTCGATCGTATCACTGGTGGATTCCAGGATGTTTAACTTACAATCAAAGTTGAATTTTGGATTTCTCTTTCATATTGCTTCTTAGAATCGTATTTTCTACTTTAATGCATTTTCTGAGATTTTTCTGAATTTATCAAAGTTCGACCGGTTTTAGTATCGACCGGTATCGCTGGTCGATTTCAGGATTTTTAATTTGCATACGGAGTCAAATTTCTAAAATCTACTTTCACATTATTTTTTAGAATTATATTTTCTATCATAACGTATTTTTGGAGAATTTCTGAATTTATCAAAACTCGGGCGGATTTGGTGTCGACCAGTATTGCTCGTAAATTTCAGGATTTTTATTTTGAAAATGTGATTTTATTTCTGAAAACTAATTTTACATTATTCCTCAAGGTGATGTTTTCTACCTCCAGGTATTTTTAGGGATTTTTTTAGAATAGTCGATATTTACTGACATTATTATAATATTGTTTATTTTTGAATCTTTTCTCTTTCTTCTTTGTTTCTTTTTCTTTTCCTTTACTTTTCCCCCAACAGCCGCCTGCACCCCTCTCACGTGGTCCACCAACCCCATTTAATACCCATCACCCTCACTCACTTCTCCCTCTCTTTCTCTTTCTTTTTCTTTTTTCTTTCCTTTTTTATCCTTCTCTCCTTTCTCTCTCTCCCCCTTTCTTCTCCAATGGGACGACGGCGACCCCGGGTCCGACGTCGACCCCCTCTGGTGACTTCCCATGGCCGACGGCTAGCCCTACCCGGCCATCTCCTTCCCTAACTCTTTCCCTCTCCTCTATCTCCAATACCAGCAACACCCACCTCCAACACCAGCAACACCACCACCTTCTCCACTTTCTTCTTCCCCATCACCACCACCTTCAATCTCATCCTCCACGTCAAATTCCACCACCTCTTCCTCCAAATCTTACCACCCACCACCTAAATCTCCTCCCACTTCACCACCACAATCTCCTTCTTCCTTCCCTCCTTCCAATTTCATCAAACCACCATCATCATCTTCACCAACAAAAATCGAACACCCCTCCCCTTCTCCTTCTTCTTGGGGTGGTCGGCAGCCACCCCTGGCCTGCGCCGGCCTCCGACGACCGGCACCGCCCCCTGGCCGCATGGCCAGGGCAGGGCAGGTTGTGCCAGGCCGTGGACAGAGGGGGCAGCAACCCCCTCTTTCCTCTCTCTACTATCTTTCCCTCTTTCTCTTTCTACTTTCTCTCTCCTATTCTCTTTCTCTCTAGATAATTCTCTCTAGACCTCTCTCTTATTCTCTTCCTCTCTCTAAAAATATTTAAATATATTTTTAATATATTATGGCGCGTGCGCGAGTTTCTGGGATCTGAACTTCAAAGCTTTTCTGAGGATTTAGGAGAGTGTTCTCGCCTTTTTTTCTAGGTTTTTTCACTTTGATGGGTGAATTATATTCCTGTATCGTGTATGTGTAACAGTGAATTATAATTGGATTGTGGACATAAATATTTTTATTAGCGTGTTGTGTTGTATCGATGTGGGTGTGTATACTCTGTGGACATGTATTTGTACCTGTAAAGAATGATTGTATTAGTGTAGTTTCATTTCTGTACATATATACTGCATATGATGTTGTTATTGCGTGGCCGACCCTTCGTGATCGTTTAGCCTCCGGGCTCTCTACTCGGCCTCCGGGCTCTCTACTCGGCCTCCAGGCTCTACCCTTAGCCTTTCGACTTCACCACTCCACGGTAGACTAGTCATTATCACGTTTATACGTGTACTTGCGTGGTACTAACATCTCCTGTAGGTAATATACCTAGCCTTCAAGCTGTGTTCAGCCTTCGAGCTTTCTACACCCAGCCCTCGGGCTTTCTACACCCAACTTTCGGGTTGCGTTTAGCCTCCGAACTCTCATGCTCTGCTTGGTAAGCGAGCCTAGCGCTCAGCGCTCTATCGCTAACTCTGTCCGAGTGTAGTTACGTTGTGAGCGATTGCTTTACGCTATCGTGGTTTCGCCGCGAGCGGTAACTACACCGAACATGATATCATTTAGTGTTGCACGTTAGCCTCACTCCAGCTTATCTAGCTCCGCTTGATTGTTCGCTTGTATGCTCGCTTGCCTTTTTCCTGTCCTACTCAATTCCGGTTTCACCACTCTACTGATAGTTTAGTTGCTGCCTATTATATGCATGTGTTTGGTACTAACACTTCTGCAGGTATCTACTTAGCCTCTCGGCGCTTTAGCCTTTATGGGCTTCTCACCCACTCCCTCGAAGAGGAGTGCGTTCAGACCATCAGGTCTTTTCGCTACGCCTTGTAGGCAGACCTAGCACTCAGCGCTTTCCCGCTAACTCTGTTCGAACGTAGTTATGTCATGAGTGCGGCTTTGCTACACGCGGTAGAACAACGTTCATACGCTCGCTCCGCCATATGCTTTTAGCCGTGCCGCGACTGGTAACCACGCCAAACATGATGGCGTTTAGCGTTATATGTTACTTCGCTCCAGCTTTTTTAGTTTTGCTTGAATGTACGCTTGCTTTCATACCCGCTTGTCTACTTAAAAATTCACTAGTATTCTTTTCTTGATGGTTGTGAAGAGTTTGGAACCTGTATTTATTCTATTTTTCAAACTGTACCGTTTTCCTGTATTCACACCGATCTCTTGTATCGGTACCGTTTTCTTGCATTCATACTGATCTCCTGTATCTGTGCTATTTTCCTGTATCGTTATATACGGTAGTGATATCTATTGTACTTATTACCTGACATGCTATTATTTGACACCTGACTCCTACATGCAATCACCTGCCATGCTTGATACTTATAATTATCACAATATGAGAATGATGACCTGACATCTTGACATATCCTGACACACACACACCCAGTACAATCTGTACACCTGATACTTGTACTCCTGACATTCCTGACATGCTCCTGCTCATTCCCGTACACTGATAATTATCTAATAAACTATAAAAGACCAACTTACATCGGGCAAGGGAAAGCTAATGGACTTCAAGTGGTGAATATGTTTACAGTGGTATAAGGTATGTTGTACAACTCTAACTTTCGGATCTACTTGAGGGCCTCCAGGTGTCTGAGGGGAGCGCTGACTCCCTACTTCCTGTTATATTCTTGAATTGGCATATAATAAGACCCACCTTCCTGTTTGCCTAGCGGCATGTTCCGGGTCAGCACCAGAACATCCTGGGCCATGGTCCCGGGTATGTACGGAACCCACTGTAAATATAACTCATTATTTCATTATCAGTTTTCCATAATAATCTCGGCTTACTCATATCTGGATGTATGTGTGTTGGGACGCTAGGGCATATACCTAGATACATGGGTAGGACGAGTAATAATAATAATAAGATGCTAATTAATAACCTGTTCTGCTGTTTTGCAACTCGGGCTGTATACGCTCAGAGTATGGTAGCATGGGATAAAGGCATATATATGAGGATTTTCTTATTTGGATTATTACTTCGATGTACTAATCTCATGAAGCCGAAATCGAGCCTGTATAACTGGTTTTTCTTGTATTCAGTATTATCTATTTTATTGGCTTTCTATCGGTTTTATGATGGTTTCATTATTTAGGAGTCAATCCAGGTTATATGAACTCAGGATACAGTTACGTAAGGTATATATGGTATATATACGAGGGTTTCCTTTTTTGGATTATTCCTTCGACGTACTAACCCTTGATTAATAATATGAGTTTCACACGTGTAGATGACTCCCACATCATAATTTAAGTACACTCATGGCTAAGTGTAATTGAAACGTGTTTAGTCTTAAATCATTAGGGTGATTAATTCTTTATTGGGTCCAACAACATAGGCTTATAGAGACGGGTGTATGAACCCAATTAGACTTGTGTAGGCCCAAATTAATTTAGACTCTAATCCAAATAAGTCTAACATTTTTGTTCTCACAAACCTGCTTGGTGAGGGACCGTCTTATTTTTGCTTGTTTTCCTTTTGTAATTTGACTTTCTTTTATATTATTCAAACCGGATCTATTTGATCCCGTTTCATTCTCAGAATAATAATAATAATAATAATAATAATAATAATAATAATAATAATAATTGTGTCACCGCATTTTTGTGTCTCCACATATACCACCCTCCTATGTGGTGTTTCTAAAGCTCATTTTTGAAAAGAAAAAAATTGTCTCAAAACTTCCATAGGATTTTCTCTTGCAGAGAACTATCCATGTTCACTGACTTGGCGAGCTCATTGTTGTAACAGTTCTCGTGCCGGTAAGTCAGCACTGCACGCTGGGGCGGACCCACCACACTAGAATTTATAATTCTTTTTAGGTTAGTTTTACTAGCATAAAAATATTTTTGAGTTCTAACTTAAGTGGTAACATATAAATCTAACTTACAAGTTTAAGTCTTGATGAATACAAGATTATTTTTTATTTTTTTCTCTCTCTTATCATACTACATTTGTGCTCACACTAATAATTTTATTACAGATTATGCTCACACCGAAAAAAAAATATCATGTATCCGTCACTGACTACACGTCACGGTCCTTGAATTCGGCCGGGCCTCTCACAAACTTGGCCCATCAAGACGTGCCCTAAGCCATTGTCATGCATCAAATGTCCATTGCATAATCCTCAACCTCAGCTAACCCTCTCAGGTTCTCACTATCATCACCATTTTTTGACCCTACATGCATGTCACTTTTGAATGTTGCATGGTTTGAATCAGTTGGCACTACCCTTTTCAGTTCGCCAATAAAACTGACAGCTTTGGCAAGTGATGGAGCCCATATGCCCTCAAGATTTTTTTGCTCTTCTTGTGACTGGACAGTGGTGGTCTCAAGCCTCCAAAATGAGGAGGGGGTGATACTTTTATGGATGGATGGCCACCCAAAAACAGCTCATTCCCTCGCCTTCTAAAAGATGCAACTGAGTTCTCCAGAAAGTTAACAAGGATTGCACCATGGTCACTATCACCACCACATCCTCGTTCCTTTTTCTAATATCAGGATAAACACAACCAGATCTTTACCAACTATATTTAGTATAACGCTTTCGCGTCTTTCATCGTTATTAATATTTTGAAAAATTGTACATCGATTATGTTACATGTGGTGGAAATTTGATGTAAATCTTGTTGGGGTTGAGCGTAGACAACAAGGGAAAAACTTGAATTTCCTTGTAGTAGCCATTCTAATTTTTTTCTTTTTTTTGTCGTCTCACATTAGATGAGACATAAGAAGAATATGTGTTTAAATATCAATTGCTCCTCTCCATGTTATTATGAATTAATTGTTATGGGTCGGGTATACCACACACGCGCCGCCTGCTTTGCTAGTGGCGTGCAAGCCGCGACATGGCATGTGCGAGTGATTGAGTTTATTTCTTTTTATTTTGACCAACTGTTGCTGAATTTAATTCTGGTTGTTCAGATCTGGAGACATATGAAACATTTGCATTAAAACGGTCGTTTCACACATGCATGGCTGTTGAATGGAGGGCTATTCAGCCTATAAGTAGACTCCTCATTTTAAAGGTGAAATCACAATCAAAACTTCTCTCTTCTCCCTCTCATAGCTCCTTTGTTGCAAACTTCTACTGTCTTAAAGAGTTCTTCTTTGTTGTAAATCAAAATTTTTTTCTTTGTAAAGAGTTTCATTCTCTAGTTTTTTTTTTTCTTTTTTGTAAATTCAAACTTTGTTTTATAGTGAGCGACGATTCTTCATCTGAGTAAGAGACCCATGTCTAGAGATATCAATGATAATATGTGACTCATGTGAAACATGTGATCAATGTGAAAAAAATCACTCATGAAATCAACTAGATCCTAAAATCTCCCCCATAATTATAGGAACACATGAGACTCAGGAGCAGATCCTAAAATCTCCCCATGATTATAGGAACACATGAAAATCATAGGAATCATGGACCATGTGGTTCTCATTCTCTCTCACAGTCAATGTTTCCTATTGTTTCTCCTAAATTAGTATAAACATATGACCAATATGTGTATATATATACAACCAAGAACCATACCTAGTGGTATCTTGTCATTATACAAATAAGTGTTCTTGTAATATCCCTAATCTAAAATACTGTATTTTAATTTTCCTAAAGTATTTATTTTGATTTACTGATTATTTTTATTTAATCCACTTAATTTACTATTTTTCCTGTGAATCATTATTATTAAATATGCAAATTATTTATGAGATAGTAATTAGCAATTTGACATTTTATATTTGCCATTATTATTAATTGTTAACTTAATTATTATTCCCATTAGTTTATTAAGGTTATTATTTATTGTTATTACTATTAGTGTTACCTTTATTTTTATTATCGGTGCTTATTAATTATTATTAGTGTTAGTATTATTTTATTTATCTATTCTAATAGTTGTACTAATATTGGTTGTGATAGTAATTAATTCTATTATTAATTCATTATGATAATTATTTATTTTTATTTAGTGCTGTTATTATTATTGTTGTCATTATTATTATTAATTAGGATTACTATTATTACTTGTTATTATTAGCATATGGTTATTAGCATTTTAATTATTATTAATATTTATTTCTGTGGTGATGACTAATTACCTTTATTAGTATGTTGCTTATTTATTTTGGTGTCACTATTGATTATTAATATTATTATAGTTTATTTTATTTATTATTATTTGAGGTATTCTCCCTTACCCTTTAGCCTTGACCCAAATCCAATACCCATTTATCTATTTGATCCTAACCCATTATACCCATTTGGATCAAACCCAAACCCATTATCCAATCCAACCCATAAACCATCTTATAAATAATCCTAACTCTTAAACCTAAACCTAAAACCAAAACCTAATCCTAATTATTCTTCTCCCCAATCCAGCCGCCTCCTCCAGGCCAGGCGACCCCATCACCCAGATCCGCATCAGCCCCGCAGGCGAGAGCCCCTCCTTGGCCGGACCACCCTCCGACGCACTCCAACCCAGGCCGCAACCTCCTTGGCCGGACCTCCCCGCACAGCCACCCCCTTTCATCTGCGGCACCACCACCAGGCCAAGCTACCCCCTTTCACCGAGCGCCCCCTTCTCCAGGCCGCCTCCTCCCTCTTCCCAGCGCCGGAGCTCCTCCTCCCTGCGCGCACAACAGCCCTGGCCGGCCCCCTTCACAGCCGCACAACACTCAGGCCAGCGCACCAAAGCATAGCGCCCAGATCTGGCCGCGTACTCCTCAGTGGCCGGATTTCCCTACTGGATCTCCAGCGAGCAGCCCCGAGCCTCCTCCCCAGGCGGCGCCCCTTCTCCCTCCTCTCCGGCGAGCAACGACAGCACCAGCAATGGCCGTGCTCCACCATTGGCCGGATTTCCTTGCTGTTTCCCCCACCTGTGCTTTCCCCCAAACCCAGAACATCCCCAATTACAACAGCAGCTTCCATTAGCCGTGAGCCCCCTCCTTGCTCTTCACATAATTGTTTGAGGTATACATTTTATGTTTTAATTATGATGATGTTAATGATGATTCTATTGGCATTTTATATAAAGTGTGTTAATTAATTTATTACATGGGTTTTTGGTTGTGCATGTGGTGTATATTGTGTGAGCGGCGAAAAATCCTTACTCCGAACCATTTTCAGGCTCTCCGCGGGATACCGTTGATCGCCGTCGGCGAGCGCAAGCGCACCCATGCCTTCACGGCGAGTTGCTCTATCCAACGACACCCTCCGCGGGCCCGGATGCCTCCGTCGGAGCCTCCGTCGGCGTGCCGCAAATCACTCGGTTGTGTGAGTAATTTTTCCCCCTTTTCTATTTATTTCCTTTTTCATATATTATGTTGTGAATGCCTTTTTACATGCATGGGTGGAATTTAATTAATGTATAGATATTTATAATTTATAATAGATATTTATTAAATTAGACTTGTATGTATGTGTATGCTTGTATACGTAAATAGGTACGTGTACGCGTATATGTTCGTATGCACGTGTGGGTGTTTAGCGTGTATTTATAATTATTTGTATGTATTGGTTGCGTGTTACAGCATTTTGGATTTGTTTGGTGAGATCCGGACCAGCAGCCCAGGAAGGAGAGCAGCAGCACGGCAATCCAAAACCAGCGCACGTGACGGGCGAGCAGCGAGTTCTCCCGATCCACGCCAGCCCGTCATCGGAGACTGACACGGTGACCTTCACCAGTGCCTTGGCCACCCTCCCATGCAGTCCGATGGCGAGGAACGACACCACAGCGACCACAGCAGCGACTCGCCCGGCGATGCGCACAGCAGATCCAGATCCAGACCAGCAGCGCAGACAGCGAGCGAGCGGCAGTCCCAGGCCCTTCCGGCGAGCGCGAGACCTCCAGATTGCAGCCAGGTCTTCCCCAGGATCCTGGCTACCCTCCTATGCAGACCGACAGAGGAGAGCGATGCCACAGCGACCGTAACGGCGACTCGCCCGGTAACGACCAGATTCCCCAATGTGAGTGTATTCTCCTTCTCCTTGATTTCCTCGTATTTATGTACATTAATTTAAATATATTTTCATGTGTACATGTACATACAGTAAAGTAGTGATTGTGTATGTTGATATGTGCAAGTGAGATTGCGTTTACATATTTTATTGTGTGGGAGAATAGAATTGTTATATCTCTGTTTTTTTCTGTCCTGGCACTGGATTAGTCGACTTGTCCATATTGATAGTCGACTAATACAAATATTAGTCGACCACTCCATGACCCCTAGTCGACTAGCTTACCTCCCAGATGATGGCTGACTCTCTGTTGTTCCCTGTCAGTCGACTTGATACCTTTTATAGTCGACTTGTATGTTTGAGTGTGAGGATTAGTACTAGATATTGTTATATGTTGGAACAATAATTATTATAGCAGATTGCTACATGTGTAATGGAACTAGATGATTATGTAACTATTGAGAATATGAGTGGGCTGTAATGACTTCAGATTGATCTGGATTTATGTTAATTACATTGAATGATGATCAGTAGTTAGAAATGACTTTATTAGTGAGTATTTGAGGACATATCAGATATGATTGAAGTAGTTGAGTAGATAATCTAGATCGCATGTGTTTGAGGATGTTTTCTATTTAATATGATTGGGGTATGTGTTTGACTTGTTGATCTCGAGGACATGCATAGTTATTGATTACACCTATTGATAGAGTTTGAGTTATGGCAATGGTAATCTAGTCGATATCAGCGATCTATATCTTGGAGTTTGATAACAGTTATGAATTGATCTCAGTTATTGGTGGTTATAGGACTAGAACGTATTGGTGTTGAGGAGAGGATTGATTACAGATTCATTGATATAGTAGTTTACTGTTTTGGCATACACTGATACGGACTGATACTTAACGATTTGCAAGGATAGTATTGGGAATATAGTTGATGGAATAATTAATGATATCTCTTTAGTGTGGATGGGTGAGATTATGATCAGCTTTAGTTAAGACTGTTTATTGAGCAGTAGCTAGACTGTTACTGTTGTTTTATCCATGTTATTGAAGTTACTGGGAAATGATTGTTTGACCGTAACCACGGTACAGTTCTATTGTTCATCGTATACACGGTTACTGTTACTGTTACTGTTACTGTTACTGATATTGTTCACCGTGTATACGATTACTGATTGATTATTACTGTACTGATGTTGTTACCGTCACGTAGCATCCCAGTAATTGAAATGGCAGGAGGTATTGATTGTGACTGATGGCATTACCTAACTGACTGTGCACTAGACACCTTTTACTGGACCTTGACATATGACTGTATCACTGTTACTTGACATCTAATACTCCAGTACCCCCTGTATCCATGTCCCATGCACTGTTGACCTGTTAATAGCACAGTCAAACCGGCGTCCGGCGGTTTGCCGCCTGGTGTCGGGATTGACGAGGATGTATCCCACAATCGTGCTAGCGTCCGGCGGATCTTGAAAGGAACTAAGTGCCACGTGGAGCAAAGTGCCACACCATACACATGGTGGGGGCCACCTCTTGAATCCACGGGGGCCACCTCTAGAATCCTGTTTCCCTCAGAGCAAAGTGCCACACGGAGCAAAGTGCCACACCATACACATGGTGGGGGCCACCTCTTGAATCTGTGGGGGCCACCTCTATAATCTGTAGGGCTATCTATTGTACGTGACGCCTGGTGTTAGCGTGATATTGCATTCTCAGTGCCTATTAGCATCCACACGCGCTTGTATGATGATAACCCCTAGGATGCATGTTATTTGGTTCTCTTTCCCTATTCGAACAATGATACCCGCATATCGGAGTTCGGATGAGTTCTACTGGATGTGCGGGCTCCAGGGTGAACTGTCGGATGTTGTGGGACGCCGGTGGGAAAGTGATAAAGATAACGTAGAACATTACTGATTGTTATTGAATGAATTGAATGAACACATTGTGTTATACCCTGAATGGTTACACTGCCTTATGACACATGACTGTATATACGATTGTAACCAGGACCTCATGATTGTAACCAGGACTAGACTTACGATCAGACTTGGATACCAGTTTAGTGACATGTGATGGATACCTATTTGACATTGATTGCATATTTACAGTTGTGCCATTTGTCTGCTACCTGTATTCATGTTTTTATCATATGTGTTACTGTTCAGTTATTTATTGTGTTATTTAGTCTTTCTATCTGCAGTTGTTCTTACCATTATATATGCACATGGTTTCTTCTGCACGAGCTGTTTCCCCTTTACACACACACTCATTATGGTCGCGTTCTGACGACCCTGGGTTTGCACGTCCAGCTATTGGACGGTTGTTCTAATGTGCAGGTATTCGATGAGACGGTACGCCTTGCGAGGAGCTTGGGTCCTCTCCCTTTGATTCTGGTATACTTGCATTTTATTCTTGTTATTATTCTTTGTTCCTATATATCACCTTTGACTTCTGTTCAGCTGCCATTTTCTTCCTGTTGTTCATTGCTATCATGTGTAGTCTTATATGTATTATTGCAGTGGTCCTTGATTATTATAGTTCTGATTATAGCTTGTTCAGGTTACAATTTAGGCTTAGCGCGTATACGTGGGGTATTTTTCTCGTGTATATGCGTCGTCATAACGTCTCCGTATCCTTAGGATCAAGGCGTTACAGAGTGGTATCAGAGCCAGGTTCGACATAAAATAGAACCTAGTTCCTACCTGTAACCTGAGACAGTTATGTTGACACTGCAATATACATATACTATTCACGTGATAATATTGACTCCATTTGGAAATTGATCGTCCTCCCTTTGGAATTCCGTTCTTGATCTGTTGATATTCATGATTCCAACACTTCAATTAGAGTGATTTGGATGTCCATCTTGATTTCATCCTTCTTTCCTATTCATTTCTCCTAATTCTATCTCTTGAGATGGGTTACTTCATGTTGAAGATGGTACCAGAGATCAGAGCGCGCAGCGAAATCGTGGCGTCCCAACGAGACGACGTGGAAGCTTGGTTGTATTTCCTCTTGGTTGTTGATTCTTTTATCCTTCCCTGTTTGAAGCTTGTTTGTTTCTTCTTGACCTTGATTCTTTTACCATTCCCCGCTTTATTGAAATTTCGAGGACGAAATTTTTATTAAGGTGGGTAGAATGTAATATCCCTAATCTAAAATACTGTATTTTAATTTTCCTAAAGTATTTATTTTGATTTACTGATTATTTTTATTTACTCCACTTAATTTACTATTTTTCCTGTGAATCATTATTATTAAATATGCAAATTATTTATGAGATAGTAATTAGCAATTTGACATTTTATATTTGCCATTATTATTAATTGTTAACTTAATCATTATTCCCATTAGTTTATTAAGGTTATTATTTATTGTTATTACTATTAGTGTTACCTTTATTTTTATTATCGGTGCTTATTAATTATTATTAGTGTTAGTATTATTTTATTTATCTATTCTAATAGTTGTACTAATATTGGTTGTGATAGTAATTAATTCTATTATTAATTCATTATGATAATTATTTATTTTTATTTAGTGCTGTTATTATTATTGTTGTCATTATTATTATTGATTAGGATTACTATTATTACTTGTTATTATTAGCATATGGTTATTAGCATTTTAATTATTATTAATATTTATTTCTGTTGTGATGACTAATTACCTTTATTAGTATGTTGCTTATTTATTTTTGGTGTCACTATTGATTATTAATATTACTATAGTTTATTTTATTTATTATTATTTGAGGTATTCTCCCTTACCCTTTAGCCTTGAACCAAATCCAATACCCATTTATCTATTTGATCCTAACCCATTATACCCATTTGGATCAAACCCAAACCCATTATCCAATCCAACCCATAAACCATCTTATAAATAATCCTAACTCTTAAACCTAAACCTAAAACCAAAACCTAATCCTAATTATTCTTCTCCCCAATCCAGCCGCCTCCTCCAGGCCAGGCGACCCCATCACCCAGATCCGCATCAGCCCCGCAGGCGAGAGCCCCTCCTTGGCCGGACCACCCTCCGACGCACTCCAATCCAGGCCGCAACCTCCTTGGCCGGACCTCCCCGCACAGCCACCCCCTTTCATCTGCGGCACCACCACCAGGCCAAGCTACCCCCTTTCACCGAGCGCCCCCTTCTCCAGGCCGCCTCCTCCCTCTTCCCAGCGCCGGAGCTCCTCCTCCCTGCGCGCGCAACAGCCCTGGCCGGCCCCCTTCACAGCCGCACAACACTCAGGCCAGTGCACCAAAGCATAACGCCCAGATCTGGCCGCGTACTCCTCAGTTGCCGGATTTCCCTACTGGATCTCCAGCGAGCAGCCCCGAGCCTCCTCCCCAGGCGGCGCCCCTTCTCCCTCCTCTCCAGCGAGCAACGACAGCACCAGCAATGGCCGTGCTCCACCATTGGCCGGATTTCCTTGCTGTTTCCCCCACCTGTGCTTTCCCCCAAACCCAGAACATCCCCAATTACAACAGCAGCTTCCATTAGCCGTGAGCCCCCTCCTTGCTCTTCACATAATTGATTGAGGTATACATTTTATGTTTTAATTATGATGATGTTAATGATGATTCTATTGGCATTTTATATAAAGTGTGTTAGTTAATTTATTACATGGGTTTTTGGTTGTGCATGTGGTGTATATTGTGTGAGCGGCGAAAAATCCTTACTCTGAACCATTTTCGGGCTCTCCGCGGGATGTCATTGATCGCCGTCGGCGAGCGCAAGCGCACCCCATGCCTTCACGGCGAGTTGCTCTATCCAACGACACCCTCCGCGAGCTCGGATGCCTCCGTCGGAGCCTCCGTCGGCGTGCCGCAAATCACTCGGTTGTGTGAGTAATTTTTCCCCCTTTTCTATTTATTTCCTTTTTCATATATTATATTGTGAATGCCTTTTTACATGCATGGGTGGAATTTAATTAATGTATAGATATTTATAATTTATAATAGATATTTATTAAATTGCACTTGTATGTATGTGTATGCTTGTATACGTATATAGGTACGTGTACGCGTATATGTTCGTATGCACGTGTGGGTGTTTAGCGTGTATTTATAATTATTTGTATGTATTGGTTGCGTGTTACAGCATTTTGGATTTGTTTGGTGAGATCCGGACCAGCAGCCCAGGAAGGAGAGCAGCAGCACGGCAATCCAGAACCAGCGCACGTGACGGGCGAGCAGCGAGTTCTCCCGATCCACGCCAGCCCGTCATCGGAGACTGACACGGTGACCTTCACCAGTGCCTTGGCCACCCTCCCGTGCACTCCGATGGCGAGGAACGACACCACAGCGACCGCGGCAGCGACTCGCCCGGCGATGCGCACAGCAGATCCAGATCCAGACCAGCAGCGCAGACAGCGAGCGAGCGGCAGTCCCAGGCCCTTCCGGCGAGCGCGAGACCTCCAGATTGCAGCCAGGTCTTCCCCAGGATCCTGGCTACCCTCCTATGCAGACTGACAGAGGAGAGCGACGCCACAGCTACCGTAACGGCGACTCGCCCGGTAACGACCAGATTCCCCAATGTGAGTGTATTCTCCTTCTCCTTGATTTCCTCGTATTTATGTACATCAATTTAATTATAATTTCATGTGTACATGTACATACAGTAAAGTAGTGATTGTGTATGTTGATATATGCAAGTGAGGATGCATTTACATATTTTATTGTGTGGGAGAATAGAAATGTTGTATCTCTGTTTTTTTTCTGTCCTGGCACTGGATTAGTCGACTTGTCCATATTGATAGTCGACTAATACAAATATTAGTCGACCACCCCATGACCCCTAGTCGACTAGCTTACCTCCCAGATGATGGCTGACTCTCTGTTGTTCCCTGTCAGTCGACTTGATACCTTTTATAGTCGACTTGTATGTTTGAGTGTGAGGATTAGTACTAGATATTGTTATATGTTGGAACAATAATTATTATAGCAGATTGCTACATGTGTAATGGAACTAGATGATTATGTAACTATTGAGAATATGAGTGGGCTGTAATGACTTCAGATTGATCTGGATTTATGTTAATTACATTGAATGATGATCAGTAGTTAGAAATGACTTTATTAGTGAGTATTTGAGGACATATCAGATATGATTGAAGTAGTTGAGTAGATAATCTAGATCGCATGTGTTTGAGGATGTTTTCTATTTAATATGATTGGGGTATGTGTTTGACTTGTTGATCTCGAGGACATGCATAGTTATTGATTACACCTATTGATAGAGTTTGAGTTATGGCGATGGTAATCTAGTCGATATCAGCGATCTATATCTTGGAGTTTGATAACAGTTATGAATTGATCTCAGTTATTGGTGGTTATAGGACTAGAACGTATTGGTGTTGAGGAGAGGATTGATTACAGATTCATTGATATAGTAGTTTACCGTTTTGGCTTACACTGATACGGACTGATACTTAACGATTTGCAAGGATAGTATTGGGAATATAGTTGATGGAATAATTAATGATATCTCTTTAGTGTGGATGGGTGAGATTATGATCAGCTTTAGTTAAGACTGTTTATTGAGCAGTAGCTAGACTGTTACTGTTGTTTTATCCATGTTATTGAAGTTACTGGGAAATGATTGTTTGACCGTAACTACGGTACAGTTCTATTGTTCATCGTATACACGGTTACTGTTACTGTTACTGTTACTGTTACTGTTACTGTTACTGTTACTGTTACTGATATTGTTCACCGTGTATACGATTACTGATTGATTATTACTGTACTGATATTGTTACCGTCCCGTAGCATCCCAGTAATTGAAATGGCAGGAGGTATTGATTGTGACTGATGGCATTACCTAACTGACTGTGCACTAGACACCTTTTACTGGACCTTGACATATGACTGTATCACTGTTACTTGACATCTAATACTCCTGTACCCCCTGTATCCATGTCCCATGCACTGTTGACCTGTTAATAGCACAGTCAAACCGGCGTCCGGCGGTTTGCCGCCTGGTGTCGGGATTGACGAGGATGTATCCCACAATCGTGCTAGCATCCGGCGGATCTTGAAAGGAACTAAGTGCCACGTGGAGCAAAGTGCCACACCATACACATGGTGGGGGCCACCTCTTGAATCCACGGGGGCCACCTCTAGAATCCTGTTTCCCTCAGAGCAAAGTGCCACACGGAGCAAAGTGCCACACCATACACATGGTGGGGGCCACCTCTTGAATCTGTGGGGGCCACCTCTTGAATCTGTAGGGCTATCTATTGTACGTGACGCCTGGTGTTAGCGTGATATTGCATTCTCAGTGCCTATTAGCATCCACACGCACTTGTATGATGATAACCCCTAGGATGCATGTTATTTGGTTCTCTTTCCCTATTCGAACAATGATACCCGCATATCGGAGTTCGGATGAGTTCTACTGGATGTGCGGGCTCCAGGGTGAACTTTCGGATGTTGTGGGACGCCGGTGGGAAAGTGATAAAGATAACGTAGAACATTACTGATTGTTATTGAATGAATTGAATGAACACATTGTGTTATACCCTGAATGGTTACCCTGCCTTATGACACATGACTGTATACACGATTGTAACCAGGACCTCATGATTGTAACCAGGACTAGACTTACGATCAGACTTGGATACCAGTTTAGTGACATGTGATGGATACCTATTTGACATTGATTGCATATTTACAGTTGTGCCATTTGTCTGCTACCTGTATTCATGTTTTTATCATATGTGTTACTGTTCAGTTATTTATTGTGTTATTTAGTCTTTCTATCTGCAGTTGTTCTTACCATTATATATGCACATGGTTTCTTCTGCACGAGCTGTTTCCCCTTTACACACACACTCATTATGTTCGCGTTCTGACGACCCTGGGTTTGCACGTCCAGCTATTGGACGGTTGTTCTAATGTGCAGGTATTCGATGAGACGGTACGCCTTGCGAGGAGCTTGGGTCCTCTCCCTTTGATTCTGGTATACTTGCATTTTATTCTTGTTATTATTCTTTGTTCCTATATATCACCTTTGACTTCTGTTCAGCTACCATTTTCTTCCTGTTGTTCATTGCTATCATGTGTAGTCTTATATGTATTATTGCAGTGGTCCTTGATTACTATAGTTCTGATTATAGCTTGTTCAGGTTACAATTTAGGCTTAGCGCGTATACGTGGGGTATTTTCCTCGTGTATATGCGTCGCCATAACGTCTCCGTATCCTTAGGATCGGGGCGTTACAGTTCTTCTCCTTCTTCTTTATCTTGGTATCAGAGCAACTCCTGTACCATGTCAAGTATTTACTCTTCATCTTACCCCACTTGTATCTTAACACCTGCATCTATGGTTACTCCCAATTCTAACATCACTCACTTTTTAAATGTCAAACTCGATAAGGAAAATTATTCACTATGGCTCTTCTCAAACTCCACAATCTCGAAGGCCTCGTCAACAGAATCTCTCCGTGTCCGATCTGATTCCTTCCTTCTACCGAGAAGGATGTCAGCCCACTATGAATCTGAAATACACTTGCTAGATCATGTTTGATCAGATACTCTTATGCTGGCTTATCTTCTCGCACTTTGAGGCTGTTCTTGCTCATCTCGTCGGCCTCACCACATCTCATGATGTGTGGTGCTTTCTAGAGCGAATCTTTACATCACCCCCTAGAGCTAGAGTGTAACAACTCAAATACCAGCTGCACACTGTTAAGATGGGTACCTTTTCTATGTCAGAGTATATCCAGTCTGTCAAGTTTATCGTGGACAACCTGGCGGCAGTGGCTAATCCAGTTGCGACTCTGACCTCGTCTCTACCTTGCTCAGTGGTATGTCTCCCAAATATGACTCATTCGTCACCTCTGTCAACACATAAGTCAGCCATGTATTGTCAGAAGAACTCATCGGCCTCATGCTTAGCCAGGAGAGTTATCCACGGTGTACTATCACTTCACCAGACTCCACAACCCTCATCTCCCTTTCTCTTGCGGTTCATACTGTTTTCTGCAATTTAAGCTACCATTCAGCTTCATCTTCTTTTCGTGGTCGTGGACATGGCCAAGGCTGGGATCACGGTGGTGGTCGTGGACGTCCTTCTCACCACCACATCAGTCCGCTGTTTGTCGACCTCAAAGCTAGATCTGCAATCATTTTGACCATTATGCTAAGCAATGCTATTATTGTTATGATGATTCGGCTAGCCCAACTGCTCTTCTCCACTCTTATGGGAATTGTTCAGTCAATCCCAACTAGTATGTTGACCCGGCGCCACTCGCACCTAACGGCTGACATGGCGAATCTGGTGGTTCACTCAGAATATCAAGGACCCGACAGAGTTTGCGTCAGTAATGAGACAGGTTGCCTACCCAATCTACTGGTGCTTCTTTATTATGTTCTCATGTTTCTTCTTTTGTCTTGAAAAACCTTATACATGTTCCTAATATTATCAAAAATCTTCTATTTGTTAGTCAATTTACTGCTGATAATAAAATCCTTCTCGAATTCCACCCTGACTCTTGTTTTGTCAAGAATCTCTCCACTCCGAAAACTCTACTACGGGGACAACTTAAGGATGGTCTGTATGTCTTCTTCTTGGGGAATCATAACTTCACCGCCTCTCCCCAGGTTCTTCTTGGTAAGTGTGCATTTTCCTCCGTCTCGCATGAACGCCTAGGTCATCCCTCCACTAGAGTTGTCACCTGTGTTTTATCTCAGCATCAGCTTTCTTATTTCACTGACCATGCTGGTACCCCTCTCCGCATCACCTATCAGCAAGGAAAAAGTCACCGTCTCCCTCTTTCCCCCATCTTTCACGATTGCTACTGCTCCTTTAGAGTTTATTCACTCCAATTTATGAAATCCGTCTCCTGTCCCCTGTAAATGTTCATCACCATTATATTAGCTTTGTAGATCACTACAATAAGTATGTTTGGCTTTATTCTTAATTAATAAAAGTGATGTTTTCTCTATTTTTCTTGAGTTCAAAATTCATGTGAAAAAATATCTTGGGCGTTCTATTAAAACACTCCAAACTGATGGTAGTGGCGAGTTCATCAAATTTCAAACTTACTTGTCTTCTCAGGGTATTACTCATCGCTTTCCTGTCCACACACTAGTTCTCAAAATGGCACCGCAGAAAGAAAGTACCGCCACCTTGTTGAGACTGGCCTCACTCTCTGGCCCGGTCAAATGTTTCATTCTATTATTGGCCTTATGATTGTTGAAACACCTCATTTCTCATCAATAGTATGCCCACCCCTGTCCTCCATAATTTATCTCCTTACCAGAAATTATTTCATAAAGCACCTGACTTCCTTTCCTTATGAATTTTTTATTGTACTTGCTACCCACATTTGCGTCTATACCAAACTCATAAGTTTAGTTTTCAGTCCAGTTAATGTGTCTCTTAGGTTACTCGACTTCGCATAAAGATTATCAATGTTTGCATGTCTCCTCTGGTTGTATTTACATCTCCTGGGATATTATGTTCGATCAATCTTTCTTTCCTTTCCAGTCTCCTCTGTCCTCTCTCTCCACCTACTCCCACGCCTTCACCACCGATCCTCATCTCCACGTCTCTATTACCTTTCATTGTTCCATCCCCCTCTTCTCATGCGGGCCCCACCATCGACTCTTCTCCTCCTCTACCACCACCTCCATCATATACTCCTTCTCCATACCTCCACCAGCACTCACCGATTAGTCCTTCTCATCATTCTCATCCTCAAGCTCTCCCAGTCCCCCTCCTACCAAGACCCACTATATGGTCACCAGAACACAGGATAACACCATAAACCAAAGGTCTGGCTAGCCACTTGGTATCTTATGGCTACCTGTCTCATGGCCGACTTGGCCACCATTCCTGTCGAACCCACATGTTTCACACAAGCTTCTAAAGATCCCAAGTGGTGCCAGGCAATGGACACTAAGATGAATGCCTTACTTAAGAACAAAACCCGGTCTCTTGTGTCATACCACCCTATTATGAATTTGGTTGGTTACAAATAGATTTTCAAGTTAAAACATAAATCTGATTGTTCTGTTGACAGATATAAGGCCCGCCTGGTAGCCAAGGGTTTTTATCAATAACCAAGATTAGACTATGGTGAGATATTTAGTACGGTCGTCAAACCGATCACTGTGTGTATCGTGTGCAGTCGGGCCATCTCCAACAGATGGCCTATTTGACAGTTAGATGTGAATAATACATTTTTGCAGGGTTTTCTTACTAAGTCGGTCTACATGGAACAACCTTCAGGGTTCATCAATCCCACTCCTTCCAATCATGTATGCAAGCTTCACCGCAATATTTATGGCCTGAAATAGGCTCTACAAGCCTGAAATAGGCTATACAGGCTTGGTTTTCTCGCCTCAGTAGTTATCTAGCCACAATAGGCTTTATGGGCTCCTAGTCCGACACGTCTCTTTTCCTCCGAAGGGTAGGGACAAATTTTCTTCTGGTTCTTATCTATATGGGTGACATCATCATCACAAGCAATGACTCACGGGCTGTCACTCGTCTTATTCAATAACTAAGCTGGGAGTTCTCATTAAAAATTTTTGGCCCACTGCATAATTTCTTGGGCGTGAAGTATCACCGTACATCCTCAGGTCTCTTTCTCTCTTAACAGAAATACATATGTGACTTGCTTCTCTGACTCAAGATGGATGGTATCAAACCTGTCAGCTCACCTATGGCTACTTCCTGTAAGCTCTCCAAGGTTGTTGGCAAGCCTCTCTCTAATCCTTTTGTCTATCAAAATACTGTTGGGGATCTACAATACCTAAGCTTTACTATATCCAATATTGCTTTCTCGGTGAACAAGGTCACTCAGTTTATGCAAACTCCAACCGATGAGTATTGGAGTGATGTGAAATGGATCCTCCATTACCTCAAATCTACCATTCAACATGGCCTTTTTCTCTCTCGTCATTCTTCCGTATAGCTTACTGCTTACACTGATGCAGAGTGGGCATGGTCGATTGATGATTAAAAATCCACCAGTGGCTATTGTGTCTTTTATGGTACAAATCTCATTTCTTAGAGCTCGAAGAAGCAGTGCACTATGGCACGATCTAGCACTGAGGTAGAGTATAGGGGCGTGGCCAATGCTGCAGCAGAGGTTGTTTAGTAGCAGTCATTACTTCGTGAGCTTGTAGTTTCGCAATCTCCCCCAATAGTTCTCTGTGACAACCTCGATGCAACATATCTCTCGATCAATCCTTTTCGTCACTCACGTTCCAAACATATTGAGATCAACATTCATTTTGTGTTAGACTATGTCGCAAATGAAATCCTGAATGTTTGGTTTGTCAGTACTAAAGACCAACTAGAAGACATCATTACAAGTCTTTGAGCTCATTGAGGTTTTCTATATTGAAGAACAAACTCTTAGTTCTTTTGAACCCTCTTCGCTTACTGGGGGTGTTAGAGATATCGATGATAACATGTGACTCATGTGAAACATATGATCTATGTGAAAGAAACTACTCATGAAATCAACCGGATCCTAAAATCTCTCCATGATTATAAAAACACATGGGACTCTTGACTAGATCCTAAAATCTCTACATGATTATAGAAACACATGGGACTCATGGGACTCATGCACCATGTATTTCTTATTCTCTCTCAGTCAATATTTCCTATTGTTTCTCCTAAATCAGTGTAAACATGTGACCAATATGTGTGCGCGCGCGCGCGCGCGTGTGTACATACAACAAGAAACATAGCTAGTGGTATTTTATCATTGCACAAATAATTGTTCTTCTCCTTCTTCTTTATCTCTGTGCACATAAGCTCACACAGGATGATGGTTATTTCGGGATCTTTTACCACTAGTTGACAGTATCAATTCAACACTCAAGCAATATGGAGGGTATTTATTTTCTAGGGCAGTGACTAGTACGACTGCTCCCTTCAGACGAGTTATTTCTGCAATTGTTTATTTATTCGTATTTGTGTAGTTTAATTGTTATATGTTATTGCATGATTAGCTTTAAAATTTTATAAAGTTAAAACATCATAAATACAGGATAATATAATTAAGAACTGCAGTTTGTACTATTAGGACATATTTGGATGTCATAAGTGACCTTACTCATAAGTCATAAGTGGTAAACTCTTTTAAGTTGTCAGTGGGTTATATGCAAGTAAGTCTTACGGTGTTTTGCTGGTAATGTAAAATTGTAAGGGAAAGTATATTATGCTTTACAGTATTTGATTGTCATAATATGTAAGTCGTAAGTGAAAAATTGACTACAAAATTAATTGTTTGGCGATTTAAAAATATTAAAAAATGTCAATAAATACTAAAATAGTATATATTAAATATATTAATTATTAAATAATTAAAACATACAATAAATATATTAAAACTTAAAAATTAAAAAAGTAAATATTAAATATATTAAATATTAAATAATTAAAATTTTAACCTAATAATCAACTTTTAAATTTATATTAAATATTACTAATCTATAAATAAAATAAGAATTAAAATTAAGTGAAATACATTATATTAATCTAGTAATAGAAAAGATTAATCGAGTAATAAAAAAATATTCTAATATTAAAAATTATTAAATTATTAATAAAATTTTAATATAATAATTATATTTAATCTAATAATTAAAAAATTCTTATAATTTAAAATATTAATCTAATTATAATTAATTATCTGTAATACAAATTTGCATTACGACAAAATTAACTATTTATCTTACAAGCAGACTGTAAGTGATATTTGTATGAGCACAAAATTAATTGTTTGAATTGCAAGTGAATTATAAGCGGTCGCAGGTGAACTTTACGACTTATGGTACAAACACTATAAATCATCAAAACAAGCTCTCCGTCAACACTGATGGCAGACTAGAGACATGCATACATAGTGTTCAACTTGAACAGGATGAAATTTTGTTTCAAGAAATATCTTATCAGTATATGTCCATTCTTTTTAGACAAGAAGGCGCTCTGCCAACTCTGATAAATTTTCTTCTTTTTAACATAAGCTAGTTGGTAGGTTATCATATTATGGTGCTCTGGTTTGATTCAATATCAACTCTATTGCAAAAAGATCATGCACCCATTGCATTTTAGAAATCCAGCGTGTCTAATAGTCTCTTTATTTATTTATTTTTCCTTGAAAAAAAAGAGAAGGTCTTTATTTTACTATGGTTTCAAGAAAGACTATCAACGTCCCCACATGTGGTCATTATTGGCCTAAAAACCCATCACTCTAGTTTTGATTATGATTAACTCATATAATTATAGTATTATTGATCTTGTGCTCATTTAGTTTCAGATATTCTTTTAAGATCTTAGTCGGTGTTTAGCTTCACAAAAAATTTGAAGTTAAGTTTTGAAGGTAGCATGCGCTTCAAGATCTTCATCAAGTACTCAAGAGGAGTCTAACTCTTTGGATCAAGATTTGGACGTAGTCAAGATCGAAAGAAGATTTTCAAGAGAAGATTTTCAAGACTTGAGTTTAGTTTTATAAGTGTTAAAATTTTTAGTTTTAGATAAAATGTAAAGGATAAATTAGTTGAGGATTGCTCGAGCTCATATAAACGCACAAATTTATACATATTTTCATAAGAAATAGTTTTTGTTTTTAAAAATATCATTTTGATTTTGAACTTCAAAGTATACATCTTTATGTTTCATGATTAGATTTAATCAAAACAAGCTTACATGATTTATATGTGTATTAGATTTCATCCATACACATTGATGCTTCATATTGTTTAAGAAACTTCTTTTAATAAATTTTATATCATGTGTTTAAGTTTTGTTAAAGTCAAAACTTTATTTAGAGCTTAATGTCAAAAACAAAGATATTTCATATTAGATGTGTATTGGATCATATTCATACACACTATGCTTCAAAAGTATTTTAATATCTTGCTTTTGTATTTGGACAAGTTTTGAAAAAATCGATTTTCATTTAAAAGTTTGATTTTGAAAAACCCGGTTTTTGTTTAAAGCTCAATTTCTATATCGCAAAAATAATTCAAATTGCTTGTAATATGTGCTAATTTTTTTGTTTCAAATTATTGATAAGAACTTATTTTTTTTGGATTTTATGGTATTTTATTAGAATTTATAGGGTTTCAAAACACCAAGTTTTAAATCCTAAAAACCCGGATCTGGGCTTCTGGCGGTCGACCTATCGGTCGACAGAACCAGAGGTCGGTCGACTGAGCGATCGATCGATGTGCACAAAACGTACACACTGCCCTTGCTTGAGGGTCGGTCGACCGAGTAGTCAACCAATTCAAAGAGCTTGCACTCTGGATCTGGCCCCGGTCGACCAAGCAAGGGAAGATAGCTCTCTAGTCCTTGCCTCGGTCAACCGAACGGTCGAGCGACAGGTCAAGACCTGGGTGCGGTCGATCGAGCAATCGACCGCCAACGCCAACGGTCTGAAATATGACTGTTGGCTGGTTGACCGTGCGGTCGAGCGACAGGCCTATCTGGCCTGGTTCTGAACCCCAATGGCTATATTTCCAAACCTATATAAATATGGGCTTTGAGGGCTATTTTAACTAAGATTTTTTAGAGCCAAAATTGTCATCTTCTATAGAGCTTTAACAAGTTTTAGAGATTTAATCTCTCTATTTTATTTTTTTCAAAGTTTTTTGGAAAATCAAAAGAAAACAAGCCTTTGGGAATTTAGTTTTGTTCTTTATTTTCATATCTATCTAGAAGTTTTTCTCAAATGTTTTCTTTATTGTTTTTTCAAAACACTTTGTTTTCTCACATACTTGAGCTATCATCTCAAATATATCTTTAGGATCTTTGTATTGTGAGAAAAATTATTTGTGATCTTTCAAGATCACCAAGAGAGAGTTTGTGATCATTGAATCACTGAGTTTTATTTTTTCTTTACTTTGTGCTTGACTTAGTGCCCATCTCTTGTGTAGAAGTTTGTATTTGAGAGATGAGTTGTGTACTCCAAATATTGAGTTGTAATTCCTCAGTGGAGGTCCCTTTGTGAATATAGTTGAAATCTTTCTATGTGAAGGTGGGACGTAGAGCAGTGGCTCGAACCATGAAACATATCCCGATGTTAGTGTTTGATCCACTATCTCTCAACTCTCTCTTTATATCTTTTATTACTTTACATTGTTCATATTCGTATGCTAGATATAATTTGTGTGCCCACACTTGTGTTAAACTAAGAGAGCTTCTAATAGCACCTCAACTCTTAATTTAGAAAAATCTTGAGGAGTAGTTCCAGAGTCCTTCACAGAGAATTTGGGCTCACTATTGGTTATACATAGTATGTTAGCAATTAGTGTTTTAAATTTTACATCATTCATCATTAGATTAACACTACACCTATTCAACCCCTCTAGGTGTACTTTCAATTGGTATCAGAGTCTACGCTCCTGATATTCAGTTAAACCACCAGGAGTAAAATTTTATTTTGCAAATCTATTTATTATTTGCACACTTATTAGTATACACTCATGGATTTTCTTTCTCCACCCATGTATGACGTTTCTAATATTGATATGTGAAAGTTTAAAATGAGTTCATATTTAAAAGCCCTAGGTTTGCATGTTTATCTTGCAACTACCAAGGAATCCTTTCTTGATAATGGCAAGTACATTGAGGCTAATACACAAGCCATGGAGGCACCTAGGCACACACTAAGAAAAGAACATTTTTGTTTAATTTCTCATTGTGATTTCGCTTTTGCAATGTGGGACACATTGACTTCTCCTAAGAAACAAATGACATATGTTTTGGAGAAGGAATCTAGTGGAGATGAGTCCGATCTAGCTTGCTTCATGGTCCAAGAGAATGACTCTCTTGAGATAATTTCAGATACTCAACTAGATGATTGTGCTAGTTCTTCTATTGATGATAATGCCATGGATGTCCATGCCTTAAATGAAGAACTATTTATATTTTGTGAAAACTTAATTTCAAAGTATAAAGCTTTAAAAAGCAAGATTTTTGAATTAAGGAAAAAAATAAAAATTTATTTTCAAAACTTGATTTAGTTTTGCAAGAGAAGGTTGAGATTTCAAATAAACACGATTCATTAAAAATTCAACTTGACTTTATTTTAAAAGAAAATGAACTTTTGAAGAATAAAAATGATTTTGATATTGTTTTAGAGAAAATAATATTTTATCTTCAAAACATGATTTGTTTTAAAAGAAAATAAGTCTTTGAAAAACAAAATAGTTTTGATTTCAAAAGAATTGGAGTTTGTTCCAAAGGAAAATATTTCTTTAAAAAATGATTTGAGTCCAATGTTTGTCATGCTATTATAAATTCATCTTCTATTAATAAACATGTTGCTTACTCTACATCTTTTTTTATTGAAAATGATGTGTGTTAAAATACAGACTGTTTGCGCTCCACTTTGAGCCAATGTGTCACGAATCACAAAAGATTGGAATCCATGTTTCGGAAAATACATGCTCCACATATGCATGGACACCATTCACAGCATACACATGCATCTCATGTACCCACACATGGCTTTTTGTATGCTGTTAGTACACTTGTACATATTGTGGTCGCAAGGGCCACTTGTAAAAAAATTTTATGATAGAATAAATATTTCAAACTTTGCAAATAAGTTTGTTTGGGTCAGGAAATGTGCTAACCCTCATGGACCCAAGAAAATTTGGGTACCAAAATCATTCATATTTCATTTGATGTAGGTATGGACTCTCATAAGACATGAGAGTATCGGTGCCTTAATAGTTGTTGTGTTTCAAACTCAAAGATCATACTTTTGGATGCATCACTTTCAAGGGAAGTTTAGGTGGAAGAACCACCATGCTTTGGAGACTTAGAGATTAGTTCATATAATTTGGTAACTATCTCTAACTTTTAATTTAGTTTACATGCTTTTATATTGATATTTTTAGCATGTATTAGTTTTAATGCTCATTATGTTAAATGCAATGTTAATTAGACATGTGATATACATATATAGTCTTTGAGATGCACTCATATTTATATGGATTTATATTTTTGTGCTCTCACTATAGTTTAGCTATCATATATTTTCTAATTCTAAAACGCTTGCATTTACCCTAATGATCATATTTATTTATATTTTTGTGCTTTATGTTTTGATTACATGTTTAGATGAAGCTTTCATTAAAATTTGTGTTTATACTTGTACAATTAGTGAGCTACACTTGATTCTTATGTTTGGGTGCCTTAATGCTCATGTATACTCATTAGATGTACTTGTATATCCCAGTTTTGATGATTCTTATATCTTTACTTATTTTCCCTATTTTTATACATGTTTTCATGTTTAGCTTCATGTATATGTTAATTTTGTCCAAAATTATATACATACATGTCTATCCTAGAGTCACTTGCCTTCATGCAATATTCTTTGTGGACTCGTTTATTTTTGAATATGTATGTATACTTTTAGTTTTGATAAAACATACATATACATTGAAACTTGTTTTGTTTTTGAAGTTTTGATGATCTTCATGTTTATGAAAAAAGATTTTCATTTATTGAGCTTCATTGTCTTATTTCCATCTATATGGTTCTTATATAATTTTTGTACACTCTATATCTTTTGTTTACTCTTGGTTTTGATTCATTAGCCTATATAAGCCTTATAAATTTTTGAGTGTCGATTCTCGTGTACTTTTCATATATTATGGAATATATATTTATTTTATTCCTCGCTTGAAGGATTTCGTGCTAGTTTTTAAAGTTTTCTTAAAACTAGTTTCGTATTCTTCAATTGGTAGGATTTTTAAATATATTAAAACATCTTCAAATCATATTTTTGAAAACCCCTACCTTCAGAAGGCAGTTGGTTGGGCGACCATACCTTGTGTGCCTTATTGAATATCTCTTTAATATGTGCACGATAAAGACAGATTGATATGAGTTATACACATGATCTTTATGAAATTCTATTTTTGTATATACATATGTGTTTTCTATATATGTATGCACCAAATTTCAAGTGGTATTTTCATTTTCATATATACATATATATGATTTAGATTGTGCTTATTTTACAATGCCATATATTTTATTTAAGCACAAACTGTTTATAGCTTGACTTAATTCTAAATGTTAATTGGCGTCTTTACAAGCTTATGCATTAATTTCAATTGGTATTTTTTTAATATCAAAAGTACTTCATGTTTCACCTTCAATTGGTATCAAAATCTTTTATTGGTATCTTAAAAATTTTATTTATATAAGTGGTACCAACTTTTGTTTTGTCTACTACTATTTGTTTTCAATTGATATTGAAATTTATTTTGTTGACTGATCAGGGGAAAACCGCGCACAATTAGTGTATGTTTTGAAGTTAAGATTTAAAGTGTGTGTGCTTTGGCTTCCTCGATACTTCCGTTATAGCATAGAGGCTAAAACGAGTCGAATCCACAAGGACGGGAGGCGATAGAAGCTTTACCGGTTGATTCACGTGTTTGTTAAAAAGTTCTTCAAAGTTTTAAAGAATGAAAAGAAAAGAAAGTAAAGAATGAAAAAGGAGGTACGGTGAAATACGAAGAAGTGGGAAACATAGAAAGGATATGTTTTTGATTTTTGGGATGTTTCTATAGAAAGTGAAAAAGAAAGAAAACTCATGACACTAACTACTAATGACTCCACTAACATGCTAACCTCTTAGTGATAGTTGCCTCACATGTATCATTGGCCATCACTAGTCCTTGGTTCAAGAGCCATTCAAAGCATGACCCATATGTAACTCATCACAACCCAGCTCTACAAAACAAGTTCAAGCTACACTTAAATCATCAAAACCCGATAAGAGCAAGCATGAAGTAAAGTAATGTTAGCTTGTTAGTGGTTAGGAAGTTAGAGTATTAGATCCATCATCATGAGCCATCAATGGCTCTTGCAAGAGCAAGGCCAAAACGAGGCTATTAGATTCATGTGGATTATCATAAAAGAAGTTTGCAAGTTTGTGGTTAGTAGTTAGTTGCCATGAGAGAAAAGATTAGTGATGCATGTAAAAGAAGTTAGATAGAAAACAAAGAGAGGTAAAGAGAGCACCTTTCATAGCTTGTCACCTTCTATTACAAGTACTCTTGCATTCCACTCATGTATCACTTTTTCTCCTAATACAAGATCTAAAACAAAATGAAAAATACAATGGGGAAGAAGAAGAACTAACCTAACCTAAACTAAACTACAACATGGAAATTAAAACTACCCTAAACTCTGCATATCCTCCTCTGGAACCCCAGGGGGGTATTTATAGGCATCAGGGGAACAGGGGGCCAGGGGATAAACCCTGGCCCGAAGCGGCGCGCGCGCCGCGGCCGTATGGCCGCAGAAACGCGGCTTGGGCAGCGTTTCCGCGGCCCCTTGGTGGCCGCGCGCGCGGCGCTTCGAGCCGCGCGCGGTCCTTTTGGTCCCCTGTCAGATTCTACTCCCGGTTTCTGGTTTCTGGCCCCTAGTTTTGACGAATCAGCTCCTCTAGGTCAATGGCTATCTTAATAGGCCTTTAATCACCAATTAAATGGTGATTTAGAGTCTTCTTCTTCATTGCACACCATGGACCTAAAATCAAGTAAGCAAAGGATTATTAGCAGAATTTAATATGAAATTAATGTGAAGATGTGATACAAATTATGCAAAATTAGAGACTAATCACACCCCCACACTTAGCTTTTGCTCGTCTCGAGCAAAACAAAAAACTAAGAAATTATTACACCACTTTCGCAGGTGACGCGATTGCACTGAGCATGTGCAACAAGCCGTTAAACCTCTAAGTTCCCCTTAGAGGAGGAGTTTTGTCTCCTGAGGGTTTTCAGCGGATTACACCCACAAAATTCATAAAGAAAGAAATAAAATGTTAGTATTTTGAAAACACATTTTTGAAATAGAGAAAAGTGTTAAAGTATTTTCGTGAAAATATAAGTGATCTAAGGTCATAGGTTAACCAGAAATTGTTCTTTCTTAAACTAAGTAAAAATGCAAAAAATCTTGTTATAAATTAAATGTAAGAATTTAAAATTGAATTGACTCTTTGATTTTTCATAAAATTCTTAGAAAAATATGCACTTTGTGAACAGTGAAGGTTTTTGGGATATCGACTCTAACTTTCATGCCATTTATTTATATTATGTTATATATATATATTTTTCTTTTTCTTCCCTTAGTTTTATTAGGCTTTCTTATTTACCCAGGTAGTGAGCCTTTAGTCGGTGACTCCCAAACCAGATGGTCTTAGGGCACCAGATGAGAAAACATCCCTCGGACTTAAGGACTCAAGTAAACAAGGCCACAAAACTAAAGGGGATTATTTTTTTTTTTGTCCACCGTTTTAGGTGTGAATAATCATGCTTCCTGAGGCATAATTACCCAACTTCAGTAAGTGATTTTTATTATCATAAATTTTTTTTATATATATATATTTTTATGACATTTCTAGTCTTTGTTTCAATCCCAAAAATTGTGTAAGTGTGAAGTGCATAATTCTAAGGCAAAAAATTCAAGATCAATTATCTTTTCAATCTTATTTTCTTATCCTAAAATTTAAACAAGATCTATTATTTTGACTCGGTTTAAAATTTCATAATTTTAGGTCTTCTTAATTCCTAAGATAATCTTAATTTTCTTAAAAATAAATCAAAAACTATTTCTCTTGAAAAGTTTTGTAAAAAGAAAAGAAAAGAGTTTTTATATATAAATTTTTTTATTTTTTTATTATTATTTAAAAAGAAGTGTAAAAGAAAGAAAATTTAAAACTACCTATGTTAGTAAATCCTCCCTCACACTTATCTCATGCATTGCCCTCAATGCATCGTGAATGTGTATATACATGAAATAAATGAGAGAGAAGGAAAATTACCTCAGGGTGGTGGCTCCGGTGGTGGTCTGATTGGGCCAAGCGTTGCTACCCAATCAAAATAGCGTGGATCTCGCAGGAACCCACCAATGACCTCTTTAATATGACCCAATAAAAGGATGATTGATTGAATGGTCTTATTGAAAAGTTTATACCCATCTAATGGCCAATTTTCAAAAATAATTACTGAGTCATTTTCTTCAACAGTCTTGTCCAACAATGAAGTGTGATTTTGAGAGATGAGTGATTTGGACTCAAATGGAACAGAAACAAAAACTGATACCGACTCGGGAAGTTGACTCAGATCAAGTCAAGAGTCAACAATGAGAGTCGAAATTGGTTCAAAAACAGGGTCCAAACCAAAGAAGTGATATTCACACACTTTCCCCAATGATGAAGTGGGATCATAAGAGATGGGTGATTCCACTTCATGGTGAATTGGTACAGGATTCAATGTTGACTCCAGAATAGAGAAAAAATCTGGTAAAGATACCGGAGTCATTATTGAATCAAAAAGTGAAATGGAACTACTAACATGAGGTTCAGGATCACATTCTTTGATTTCAATTTCAGGAAAGGGATAACTTGCCAGAATGTCCAGGCAACTTTCATAACTTGGAGTGTGGTCAAGTTCAAAGGTATGTTCTGAAATTGAATCTGGATTCTCAAAATGACATGATTCATGAGTCCAATCAGTAGAGTTAGGGATATAAGGATCGGTCAAAGATTGACAAGAAAGATTTTTCTCGCTCTCATTGATCAATTCGTTCATAAGTAAGTCTAACCTACTAAAAGGCCATGTAATAGAATTTGAATTCGGAATCATATCTTCCATACTCTTTGCAATTGGTTCTTCTGTAAAAGGTGAGTATGAAAGTTGATTTTGAAAATTGTGATAAAATTGTGAGTCCATAGGATTTTACGGTTGCTGCTCGGACTCACGCAAGGGTTCCATACTCAAGTCCAGTATTGAAGTTTGTTCATTTTGAATGGGTGAGACTGGAAAAGATGAGTAGGACTCTTGAAAATTTGGTTGAGATGAGGAGTCCAACATGTTTTGCATTCTATCACAAAAGACTTCCAAACGCTTTTCTAGCAAAGATTCTTCTTCAATTGGATGCTCTAGAAAAGGAGTATGTGGAGTTTGATGTGGGAAGGATTGTGAATTGAGCAAATTTTGCATTTGTTGTAGGGACTCTTCTATACTCCGTTCCAATGATGATTTTTCTTCAATTGGTGGTTCAGAAAAAGGAGTATATGAATCAAAATTGGGGAACAAATATTGTGAAAATTGTGGACAAGATGGTTGAAAATTTGACTCGGGGTAGGTGAATCCCCATGAACTCTGTGAAAAGGTGAAATTATTTTGAAAATTAGGGTCATATGGTTGGGGATATGGGTCTTATTGATTCGGATAATCCCAACATGGCATATATGGTTGGTACATATTGTACATAGCCGGGTTGGAGTTATCCGAGTCAAATGAGGTCGGAGTGAAATATGGATTTATATCATGATTGAAAGAATTATTGTTGTTAAAATCCATTTCACAATTTACAAAAAAAAGAAAATAAACAAACAACAAACAAACAAACAAAAAGAAAACAAGCCTATGTTAGGGTTGACTTAGACCTAGACGACTCCTAACTGGTTAGACTGTCCACGGGGGGTCTATTGTTGGAAGTTGACCACGAGTTAATCAGCCAGGTAGGGGCAAGATCGGTGGGAGGTATCCGTGCCGGAGCAACGGGCCTAATTATGCCAAACCACTTTCTTCGAGGTTTCGCCTCTCAATCCCCAACCTTAGACACCGATTTAGCAAGAGTCAAATTCTAACAACTTCCCCCTTAGGTCAATCTCCTAAATGAGTCCGAGATGTCCCTAGGGGCCAACGTCTAGCAATTTTTATTAGGCTTGGGTTGTGTGAGCGGGGAGGTGATTTTTGGGCTAAGGGAGGATAATAACTTCCTCACCTTATATTGTATTGGGTTTTGCCCTTAAGTTAAATTTGTGCAAGTGTGCAATATAGATAAGGATGAACAAAAAAAGCGAGTGAATCACTGAAATGTTTGTCCTAACTATATGCAATGCAATGTGTACACCTCCTACAAGATCACAACAACACAAAAATACAGTATATTGGAATGAAAATTGACACGTGCCTAGATGCAAATGTCTAAACCATTTTAAAGTATCCAATTACCGTATTTTAATTCTTAATATTATTTACAGTGTACAGGTAAATAAAAAAAATTAGCAGCAGAAAATAAGAATATACAAGAATTACCCGACCACGCTTGAGCAAGTGTGGACTTCTGCAATGCTAACTTTAACCTGCACACCAAAAACAAAGAAGAAAGGTTAACAAGAATGTGAAATCAAACCGTTCCTATCCCCGGCAACGGTGCCAAAATTTGATCGGGAGAAAACCGCGCACAAAAAAGTGTATGTTTTGAAGTTAAGATTTAAAGTGTGTGTGCTTTGGCTTCCTCAATACTTTCGTTATAGCATAGAGGCTAAAACGAGTCGAATCCACAAGGACGGGAGGCGATAGAAGCTTTACCGGTTAATTCACGTGTTTGTTAAAAAGTTCTTCAAAGTTTTAAAGAATGAAAAGAAAAGAAAGTAAAGAATGAAAAGAGAGGTACGGTGAAATACGAAGAAGTGGGAAACATAGAAAGGATATGTTTTTGATTTTTGGGATGTTTCTAAAGAAAGTGAAAAAGAAAGAAAACTCATGGCACTAACTACTAATGACTCCACTGACATGCTAACCTCTTAGTGATAGTTGCCTCACATGTATCATTGGCCATCACTAGTCCTTGGTTCAAGAGCTATTCAAAGCATGACTCATATGTAACTCATCACAACCCAGCTCTACAAAACAAGTTCAAGCTACACTTAAATCATCAAAACCCGATAAGAGCAAGCATGAAGTAAAGTAATGTTAGCTTGTTAGTGGTTAGGAAGTTAGAGTATTAGATCCATCATCATGAGCCATCAATGGCTCTTGCAAGAGCAAGGCCAAAACGAGACTATTAGATTCATGTGGATTATCATAAAAGAAGTTTGCAAGTTTGTGGTTAGTAGTTAGTTGCTATGAGAGAAAAGATTAGCTATGCATGTAAAAGAAGTTAAATAGAAAACAAAGAGAGGTAAAGAGAGCACCTTTCATAACTTGTCACCTTCTATTACAAGTACTCTTGCATTCCACTCATGTATCACTCTTTCTCCTAATACAAGATCTAAAATAAAATGGAAAATACAATGGGGAAGAAGAAGAACTAACCTAACCTAAACTAAACTACAACATGGAAATTAAAACTACCCTAAACTCTGCATATCCTCCTCTGGAACCCCAGGGGGGTATTTATAGGCATCAGGGGAACAGAGGGCCAGGGGACAAACCCTGGCCCGATGCGGCGCGCGCGGCGCTTCGAGCCGCGCGCGGTCCTTTTGGTCTCCTGTCAGATTCTGCTCCCGGTTTCTGGTTTCTGGCCCCTGGTTTTGACGAATCAGCTCCTCTAGGTCAATGGCAATCTTAATAGGCCTTTAATCACCAATTAAATGGTGATTTAGGGTCTTCTTTTTCATTGCACACCATGGACCTAGAATCAAGCAAGCAAAGGATTATTAGCAGAATTTAATATGAAATTAATGTGAAGATGTGACACAAATTATGCAAAATTAGAGACTAATCATTGACTTCAAAAAATTTCAAAATCTTGTTTTGTGTATTGTCAAAATTTTAAAAAAAATTGTCGATATGTATTTCTTATATGCAAGGGGTGCACAACATCTCCTCTATATATAAATTCATGTTGACTGTATTTTACATATTGAGGAGTTTGACTTCTCTTCTTTATGTGGTACACGTGTATAGGGCGAGCTCAACATTTTCGTCTATATATTGCATATTATACTTATGCGGGTTAGGATCTAGTCATCCCTTCTCCATGTAATGCATGTATGCATGGGGAGCCAACTTAACGTCTCTCCTCTTCATGAATGTATATCGCATTTACATCTTTCTTGATTGTTTTTCTTTACCCCTTTGTTGATGGATTGACAAAGGAGGGAGTTTAATATATGCATGCTTAATATTATTGTTTATGCATATATATATTTATTTAGTTTATGAGCTTTTATTGAATATCTTTATGTTTATTGTTATGTATGAGTTAAAGGAGAGTTCTATGAAGCTTATCTTTGATCCATGCATATATAACTCTATGATTTTTTTCATCATCAAAAAGGGGGAGATTGTTGGCTCAAAGGCCCTTCACTCTGGTTTTGATAATGATTAACTCATGTAGTTATAGCACTAATGATCTTGTACTCATTTAGTTTCAGATATTCTACCAAAATCTTAGTCGGTGTTTAGCATCAACAAAAGCGTCAAAGTCAAATTTTGAAGATAGCACGTGTTGATTCAAGAGCCTGACTTCAAGATAGCATCAAGTACTCAAAAGGAGTCTTACTCTTTGGATCAAGATTTGAACCAAGTCATGATGAAATTAAGAGAAGCTTTTTAAGACATGAGTCAAATTTTGTAAGTGTTAAGATTTTTGGTTTTAGATAAAATATAAAGGATAGGTTAGTTGTACATTGTTCAAGCTCAATACACACACAAAATTTTTAAGTGTTTTCATAAGAAATAGTTTTAATTTTAGAAAATACATTTTTGGTTTTAAGCTTCAAAGTATACATCTTTATGTTTCATGATTAGATTTCATCAAAAAAGTTTACATAGTTTATATGTGTATTGGATTTCATCCATACACATTGATATTTCATATTGTTTAGAAAACTTCTTTTGATGAGTTTTATATCATGTGTTTAAGTTTTGTTAAAATCAAAACTTTATTTAGAGTTTAATGTCAAAAACAAAGGTATTTTGTATTAGATGTGTATTGGATAATATTCATACACACTATACTTCAAAAGTGTTTTAATATCTTTTTTTGTATTTGGACAAGTTTTGAAAAAAAATCAGTTTTTCATTTAAAAGTTTTATTTTGAAAAAATCGTTTTTTATTTAAAGTTAAATTTCTATAACGCAAAAATTGTTCAAAGTGTTTGTAATATGTGTTAGTTTTTTATCACACATATTTGTATTTCAAAGTATTGATAAGAACTTATTTTTGTGGATTTTATGATATTTTATTAGAATTTATAGGGTTTCAAAAGACCAAGTTTTAAATCCTAAACACCCTGACCTGGGCTTTTGGCCGTCGACCGAACGGTCAACGAACCAGAGGTCAGTCGACCAAGCAATTGACCGATGTGCACAAAAAGTGAACCTGCCCTGACTTGAGGGTCGGTCGACCGGGCGACTAACCAATCCAGAGAGCTTGCTCTCTGGATCTGGCCCTGGTCGACCAAGCAGTCGACCGACCAAGAGAGCAAAGCTATCTGATTCTTGCCTTGATCGGCCGAGCGGTCGACCGACAGGTCAAGACCTGGGCGCGATCGACTGGGCGGTCCATCGGAAACCCCAACAGTATGAAATATGACCGTTGGTCGGTTGACTGTATGGTAGACCGACATGCCAATCTGGCCTGGTTCTGAACCCTAACGGCTATATTTCCAGACACCTATAAATATGGGTCTTTGAGGATTGTTTTAACTAAGATTTTTTAGAGCCAAAATTTCCATCTTCTATAGAGTTTTTAACAAGTTTTCAAAACAAGTTTTAGAGCTTTAATATCTCTATCTTTATTTGTTTCCAAGTTTTTGGAAAATCAAAAGAAAGCAAGTCTTTGAGAATTTAGTTTTGTTCTTCGTTTTCATATCTATCTAGAAGTTTTTTCCCAAATGTTTTCTTTATTGTTTCTTTTTCAAAATACTGTGTTTTCTCATATACTTGAATTATTATCTTAAATCTATCTTTCAGATTTGCATTGTGAGAAAAATTATTTGTGATCTTTAAGATCACCAAGAGAGAGTTTGTGATCATTGGATCACTAAGTCTTGTTTCTTCTTTACTTTGTGCTTGGCTTAGTGCCCATCTCTTGTGTAGAGGTGTGTTTGAGAGAGGAGTTGTATACTTCAAGTGTTGAATTGTAATTCTTCAGTGGAGGTCCCACTGTGAAGGTCCTGTGTGGACATAGTGAAAATCTTTCTGTGTGAAAGCAGGGGGACGTAGAGCAGTGTCTCGAACCATGAAACATTTCCCGATTTTGCGTTTGATATATTTTCTCTCAACTCTCTCTTTATATCTTGCATTGTTTTACATTGTTCATATTCATATGCTAGATATAATTTGTGTGTCCACACTTGTGTTGAACCAAGAGAGCTTTTAATAACACCTCAACTCTTAATTTAGAGGAATCTCGAGGAGTAGTTCCAGAATCCTTCACAGGAAATTCGGATTCACTCTTGATTACATATAATGTGTTAGCAATTAGTGTTTTAAATTCACATCATTCATCATTAGATTAACACGGCACCTATTCCCCCCATTGGGTGTACTTCCAGTCATGTGGTTCTTTACTGGGTCATTGAGCTCCGCTCGTCATGTGAGTTCCCAAGTTTGAAACCCATGCTCTGTGAATGTTAATTATTTTTAGTCATCGTGACCCGTTTTCAATCATGTTGTGCAGTTGATTTGTCCAAAAACAGGACAAATAATAGGACATTGCATCTTGCAATCCTATGCAGCTTGAGATCTACTTGACACTATCATCATGAACTAGAATGTGTTGATCAAACTTCTCCACAAGCTTTAACGCAATTGAATACTAAACTATTTTTTAACTAAAATTAAAAGATACCCAATATGTTTCCAGAGCAAATAAAGGAACATGCACATTCAGCTCAAGCAAGTACAAACTAATGAGAGAGAAAAAAATACAAAGCCAATAAAAGAGATAACATCAAGATACCCGACGGAAAGGCGGTTACAACCGGAGCCTATTTGCCGGGAGTGGATATAAAAGATGGAGCTTTTTAGCTCAATTAATTTGTAATGTTTGGAGATGGCCTAGAGATGTTGTAGAAGATTGGCCGATCAGTCGTTTTAAACAGTCGCACTGTCGTTGCAGGACTTGGGCAATTCACAGGAGGACAATTCGTCTTCCTAGCAGAGTCATTAAGTGGATCGTCCTGCACGGTCAGGTCGCCGTGAGGTTGGAAGGGGGTGGAGCTCTCGAAACAAAATTTACTTAAGAAGTCCTCTCTACAGATCTCGGAGCGAGATCAAAGATAGATATTTTGGAAAGATCAGAGTTTCACTATTGGAGAGGCATCTCGGAGTCACTCTAAGATGTAATTCGATATCACTTCATAGTTGAAAACAAGACAGCTCAGAGTATTAGTTCGGATGAGCACTTTAGAGAAGTAGTTCGAAGGTCGTTCACACTTTGAGTGGAGAAACAACTCGAATAGGCTGGACAGCCGTCAAGGACAGTTTGAAGACTTCATAGACCGCGAGTCATATTTGACAGTTTAAGCGCAATTCGAGTTTCTAAAAAGGATTCTTGATCTGATGGGTTTCCTTCTACTGGCTTTCTCTGAGGCTATATATTGAGAGTTTTTGTATTCTCTTTGTAGCCTGTATTGATCATTTGATTAAGAAGATTTCTCTCTCTTCTCTTCCGAGAATGTCGGCAATTTGTTGAGCCTTATTAAATCTTGTGTTCTCTACTTTTATTTTCTGTTCTTACTTTTATGATTGTTTTCGGCAAATCTGACCTTGTTATTAGACCTCCGGAGGGTGCAACATCTAGACTATCGGATCGACTTGATCGCCAGATAAGAGAATTCTGTCTCTGTACTAACCGAATCTGCAACTCGTCTGCCCTTAAATTAAGCAAAATAAATTTGATTGAAGCAGAAGTGATTTCTCAGAGATTGGGATCAAATTTGAAGACTCTCTCTTTATATCCCAAACAAACAGAACTCCTCCTCCTCAGATTCAGTCCCACATTGTTGGATCCAGTGCTTTTCCATACTGAGTTTAGTCTGCTCTTTGAATTAGTCCTCAACTCCCAATCCCATTCTCACTAGATTTGGCCCCTCTTGATCCTATGGAAGCGTATGGTCAATGATGAAGATGTAGGCCAATTTAATTCCATCCATCACACTTGGATTCATCTATACAAACGCGAGAGCTCTTATCGATAGAGTCGTTTGGCACCTCGATGTCGACTCATCACATCCTGGGGCTGAAAAAATATCGGATTCGGTTTCTTGTTGTCTGGTCTGGTCATTCTATCACTGCATCCGGCAAAGAGAGAAGGCATTTTTGGTTTGCTGCAAGTGGTCCTAATTGCAAAACCCACTTGCAGCAAAAAAAAATTCTCACTTGTTTGGTTGCCACTTGGAAAGTCCAGTTGTAGAATCATTTGTAATGTTTTTTTTTATTATTAGATTATTATTTTTAATTATTAGATTAATATTTTTTTTATTTATCTATTAATTAAGGGTTCTGTTTTGAATTTAATTACTTGAAACTGTTTAGCAGATTTTGTAAGGTCACAACCAATTAATAGAAATTAACTTTCCATTTTACTTTACAGATGTACCGAGCACTACAATTAACAATATACTTTCCAAACTGCACTTTTACATTGCCAACTAAATACTTGAAAACTTAGTCGCGGAAAACCTTTTTACAACCGTAAAAATGATTTTTCACTTACAACTTGCACTTGCGTGCACTTGCAGGCAACCAAACAGGCTCTTAGCTGGATCCAGTCATAATTAAGTTGAGATCAATCCTCTTTCAGCCAAATCCAGTCGTTATGTCATCGGACTCTACCATGAGTGATCTGATTCCTTTGCCTCAAGTTTCAGATTCGACCCTTGTTGCCTAATCTTGTTGTTTTCTCACTGATTCGGGCTACAAATTGTCAGCTTTGGTTTGCCTCAAGTTTAGATTCGACCCCTCGTGATTAGGTCTAGTCATTTTATCATCGTATTCTGGCCCCAAATAGATAATTTGATGGCCTCAATTTCAAATCTGGCTCAACACAGGTTCAATACTGTGGTATGCTCGCTAGAATTATATGGGTCAACTAATCCCTCGACTTAGAGGGCAAGAGGCCAAACACAATGGAGGTAGGAATAAGGAAATCGGGTCGTTTGGGATGTCTTGAATTCTAACCCTAGTTTATTTCAGTGACCTACTATTTTAGAACATTTTTGAAGCTGAAACTGATCCTGTTCTGTTTGTATCCATACTTGTTGAACTGTATTTGGAGATTTTGTATAGAGAAACAATTTTAGCTTATAAGGTTTGTTTCCAACCATCAACGGTTAATTCTTCTTCAATCGGGGAGCTTTATCATCGGCGTATTGAGATTTATGATCTCTTCTGTATTTTTAATTTTTTTTCCTCCGTCTAAATAATGAAACTATCTGCATGAGCATGTAGGACTTGCTCCGAACCTCGTTAAATATGTGTGCTTGTTATTTGTTATTGATCTCGATTTTTATTCTTTCCCTAACAAGGGTCAACACAAGTCTATAGGTGGAGGTAAGAATAATACGAACAACTCAAAAGGCATTCAACACTCATGGCTATAAGCATCGTATCTGAACTTCTTTTCGGCCATCAACCAAGCTTTGATACCAATTTGTTACGACAAAGGGATCCCTTAAATAGACAAACAAGTGAAGACACAAATATAGGCTGAGATCTACTTGGTGGTTGTGGTTGGCTCTGCTTCATTCACTCTCCCGTCGGGTACCTTGAAAGTAGCGCCCTATTTGGAAGAGGTGTTTGGATTATCTTGCTCAGATGTTCTTCGTTATTACTTACATATACCGGGAAGGTATTCGGGTTGCAGACTGCCTAGCGTTCAAAACTTCTAGCATTATCACTCCTACTTGGTGGTAAACTGCTCCAGTTTTTTGTTCTTCCTTGTTTTTGATGATGTTATGGCAGACTTAGTTTTATGTTTTGTTGATTTTTATTTGGATTGAACTCTTATGTACTACTTTTTATTTGATATTAATAATATGTTGGGGATGAGCTAAATGATGAGGATGCTATGAAATCCTGTCACTAGACAACCTTATTTAAAAGAAATTAAAAAAAAAGCTGAGATATACTTGACCCAAAAATTTAAGCTAATAAATAGAAACTCAGCTTTTTGTTTATATTCTCCGTTCACTTTTACTCAACTTCCAGCATGGAACTATTAATCTTAATCACATATAACCTAACAAAATCATCTCCTTTCATGTTGGCAACTATAATATCACCACCCTCTACCATGATATTTTCATGCTTGGCCAACACATTATACGTTCCTCTCGCCTTGGCTATTATTTTTTTTATTTTGAGATTAAATAGTGAACCTATAAGGTCCCCTGCGTTTTATTAATAAGCTTTTAATGAAAAAACCCAACAAGTAGTACAAAAAACACACCCTTTCTCCTTAGCTATAAAGCTAACTGCACTCATAGGTGCCGGAGGACAAACACAAAAGGAAAAAAAATACGACAAGCAAAAAAATATCAACACAACCAACCCTCCCTAATACAAAATATAGATCTAGCATGTGGCAAAAACAAGTTGAACACCTGGAAGGACAAATGTCACAGAGTGTACTGTGATGACCGTCACAAGTAGGTGGAGTCTCTGTCATACCCCCCACCTGTATCTCCTCGGAGACGCTATTAAAGACTTCCCCTATCCCATTTTCTCTAGAAGATGCTCTACCATCTCCCTGAAGGTACCTGTGAGTAGATTAAATCCAGTTAGAAAAGAACATCTGGCAAACCCGAAAAATTTGATCGGGAGATCTGGTCGTGTCATTAAATATTACATTATTATGTTCCCTCTAAACACCCCAAAAAATGACAGCTGCCATTAGGTCCCATAAAACCCTTTGTTGCTTATCAAAGGAATTATCTCTCCTTGAGGATCGGAGCAGTCATACATGACTAGGAAATAATGAGATGCTCAGATTCAGATGTCGTGCCATCTCCCCCCAGATGTGATGACTAAATAGTCAAGTAACAAACAAGTGGTCTGATAGGTAGTAAAAAGTGCATATTTATCACCACATTTACTATCATATTTCCCTATTTATTCTTTTAATTATGCACTATTACTAATGTTTTATTATTTAATGTGTGCAGGCCTTGAGTAATTAAAAAATAAAGAAATAAAGCCTGAATGAAACCCAAAAGCCTAAAAAGTCCATATGCAAAAATTGTAGTAATTTAGAAGTTTCTACATTATCTAACCTAATCTAAACTTGGATTTTAAATTCTTTATCTAAAATCTAAGGGAGAAAAAGAAAGGATAAGATAGAACTCCTAATTGCCAAAAGAGGAGAAAAAGGATAAGATGAGATGAAGTTCTACTCAACCAGGTTGCTTGCACCACAAGATGAAGATAAAGGAGAGAAAAATTCGGATTCAGACTGTACACGTTTTAGTATTCAGATCATAACTTTTGCTACAGATATTTAAATCTGATGATTTAAGATGTTTCAGAAAGAAGACATGAAGGACTACAACTCTTATGTTGATCAAACTTTCCAATTCAGTCAGAAGATAAGACATATTCGGTGATCAACATGATAACAAGTTGCAGGACAGATTTGAACTTCTATGGATAAGTCAAAACAAGTTTGGAGATAAAAGAAGAGTTCAAATTCAGAGATATTTTGTTCTTTTTATTTTCATACGCTTCTTATTCTCTGGTTTTCTCCTATAAATACCCCTGCATAGCAACAGAGGAAGGGCAGATCTTAGAAGTTCAAGAGCAGCTCTCAGAGGCTCAAGTTTAGGGTTTCCTTTAGATCCTCTTTTCTTTTCTTGTATTTTCGTTTTTGTTATTTTGAAGAAGAAGAAGAGTTTTGTAATTGTCCGGTGACATCTAATAAAAAGGTTCTTTATTCTTTTTATTTTTCTTGTTTTGCAATTCAATTTATTTTTCTGTTTTAGCTTAATTGTTTTTCTTCTTTTAATTTTCATGTAACCTTTCTTATTCATAATAAAAATTAAAAATAAAAATAAAAATATGTTTAACTAATTAAAACTTATAGTTTGCTAATCTCTGGATCAACCCTAGTTTAGTTAAAAGATGAATTGATTGATATCTATTATTAAAAACCCTAGGATTTAAATTGGTTTTCTTGAAGATAAATTAATAATTGAGTTTAACTAATTTAAGTTGCACTTCTTAAATAGTTATTCATAGTTCATATCTAAAAACTTTGATAGCATAATGTTAAGTAGACTTTTCTTATGTTATGCTTTGAAATTAGGATGAATTATAGTTTGATTTTTATTAGTGCACATGAATTAGAGTTTACAACATTGTTATTCATCTTTCTTGATTCTCAATCAAAATCTTAGGGTAGATAATTCTTTATTCAATATGATGTTTATTCTTTTAGAATAATACTTTGGTTGTGATAGATGATTAGTAGACTATAACTCTTTTTGCTTCATTAAAATTATTTCTTACAATCGATATCTTCTTTTTTCTGAGCTAACTGTTAGAGAAAATCGTTCCGAAAATCTTCCATCTCATTCCTCCTTGTGGATTCGACCCGCATAACCCTTACTACCGTGGATATATTGTGGAAAACAGATACACGCATCCATCTAGATAACATCCTTCTAACCCTTAAACTATATCGCTGTTTTTTTCCCCAATCATGGTCGATAGATTCACCATCCATAAAACACAAACGCTAGGTCCTTGCCAATTCTTTTTCATAATGTTAACCCACGTTAGGAGAGCGCCTTTGATGACCAACCAAAGGAAATCCCTGGTCTTAAGCAGCGGTTTAATGCTCCAGATTGCCTTTCCAAATAGGCATCGCATTCCTCTGTTATTCAGCCTAAAGTAGGTACCGTTCACTGAAAAAAATCTATGTAGGCTCTCAATCCACACTGAACAGTCTCTGAGCCCTTGGGCTTAAGGCGGTTGAGGAGGAAGGAGTTGTAACAGATCGTCCCTTAGTCCCACCAGTTCTAACCTGAAATGAGTCATCTACTCGTTTCAGCCTGCATCCGACCAATTTGGGAAATGACTGGTCTTGTAGGGTCTTTTGCTCTAAAGAACAAATCAGGGAAAAGCATCCCCAAAGGCACGGTCGAACATCATTTGTCTTGCCAAAACCTCATCTTTCTTCCATCGATGACCTGCTTAGCAAGTCCTAAGAAGATATGTGCTTGACGGAGGTCATGCCTTTATAGAAGGGGATGAAGATGAGTTATTAATACACCGACCACCATCTTGTGACAGGACAATAACTGTGGGATACTAGTGTGGCCCATTTAGTACCTGGATTGTCGAACAATTTTCACCACCATTTGAGTAGTAAGGCCGTATTAAAATCTCAGAGATTGAAAACCCCTAAGCCACCAAACTCCTCTCGCTTGCACACCTGTTTCCAATTGACGAGGCAGGAAGCCTTGTTGTCTCTTTTTGTACTAACCCAAAGAAACTTTCTTCTTAAGGGGTCGATCTCCTTTATACCCATCTCGGTAGTGGGAAAAAAGAAAGGAAGTATGTGGGGATGGCCGATAAAACTGTGTTAATCATCATTATTCATCCTCCTAGCGAGAGTAGTCTCCCTTTCCATCTTGACAACCTCCTATGTATTTTGTCGATGAGCGACTTCCACTGCAACTCGTTAGGCTTGCCAGTATAGAGAGGTAAATCCTAGTAGGTGATAGGCAGCTTTTGAACTGGACAATTAAAAATTAGAGAGATAAGAAAAGTATTGACCAAAATATCCCCCAAAAGAATCAAAGAACTCTTGTGGTAATTGATCTTTAAATCAGACCATTTCTCCAAGCAATGCAAAACCCATTTCAGGACCATCGCCTGTGGTATGCTGTCTTTCCCAAAGATAAGGGTATCATATGTGTATTGTAGGTTTATAACAGCATTTGCATCATCCGGGCATCCCAGACTTCTACATATGGAGATCAGTAGTGCAACTTGTCCGCCACAAGTACGAAAATAAGAGGAGATAGAGAATCCCCTTGCTGCAAACCCTCTTACAGACTATCTCCTTTTCATCAAAACTGATACTTTTGCTGATTGCAGCCAACTTGTAACCCAGGAAATCCAAGTCTGTGGAAAGACTATTATTACATGGTTATAGTTTATACTGTTGTTTGAGAAATAAATAACACCCGTGGACCATTTATTTCTTTTGTATTATGCTCTTTCTAACAAAATGATCACCCTTAGCTTGTTTGTTACTGGTATGATTTAAATGTTAGTATTTAGAGTGCCTCATATTCATTGAAAATGAATTTAAATTCAGTTGGAGGTGTTACAAGCTTCACAAATCAAGAACGTACGTACAGACTGTGCATGTTATTTATCAACTAATAGGTCTTATTAGTCGACTAGGTCTTGAGCTAGTCGACTGATACTTTAGAATACTCGACTAGGACCTACAACAGAAAGTTGAATTCTCAGATTGCATTACAATAGTCGACTAGTTTCTGAGTATAGTTGACTAATACTTGGTATTGAAAAACACCTAGAGGGGGGTGAATAGGTGTTAATGCTAATCTAGTAATCTTTTTAAACAAGTATGTGTATATGATGCAAACGGTCACTCAAAATAAGAAATTGAAGCCGAATTCCCCGTGAAGGCTCTAGAACTTCTCCTTTTGATTCCTCTAGATTATGAGTTGAGGCGCGTATTTGCTTTCTTGTTGTGATGAGTAAAGACCGGAAAATGCAAGTAATGAAATGAAAGTAATAATAAAGTGCACACAAGAGATATCACAAGATAGAAATGTAAAGCAATAAAAGGCAATAAGGAAATCAATCGCAAACACAAGGGATTTGTTTCGAGGTTCGAGCCACAGCTCTACATCCCCGCCTTCACCATCGTGAAGGGTTTCCACTATATCCATCGAGGAAATACAAGAGGTCTACGGAAGACCGGAGTACCGAACTCCCACCAATCAAACCCTCTACACAAGAGGGATCTCAACACAAGATAGAACAAGTAACATGGTGATCAACAAGACCACAAACTTCACTCTTACAACTTCCTTATAGAATGAGAAGGATTTTTGGCTCAAGAAGTGTAGTGAGAAAAATTCAGTTGTAAAGTAGTAATAAATAGCTTGAAACACAACTGAAAAATAGTAACCAAGAATGAATTTAGAAAATTGAGAGCTTTGAAAACTTTTCTTTCTTTTCAAACTTGAAAACAATGGGTATTTTTCTTGATTTTTGCAAGAGACCAATGCCATCTATTTACAGGGATTAGAGGAGATCTAATCATCATTATAACTAGCTAAATAGGTCTGAAAATAGCCTGCAAAATTTCAAAAATAGCTGACACACAAATCCCAATCAAATCCAAGACACAAAAATCAGAAAAGTAACCGTTGGGGCTGCTGGCGTCTGTCGGTCGACCGGCCCGGTTGACCGGCAGTCCATTGGCAAACTAGCCGTTGGACTCGGTCGACTTGTCGGTCGACCGGTAGGCTAAACAAAAATAATTCTTTGTTCTGTCGGTCGACTGGCCCGGTCGACCAACAAAACCCGAGAGCAAAGGACTTTCAGTCGGTCTACTGGTTCGGTCGACCGGCAGACGTGCACAAACGTGCACGCCAAGTCCACTAGGCCCGGTCGACTGGTGCGGTCGACCGATCAAGCCTGAAATGGATCCGATCGACCGTCCGGTCAACCGTTGGGCCTGAAACAGGATTTTTCTAGAGAAAATATTGAACTTTAAAAATTTTCAAAATAATTTTGTAAGGCTATATGATTAAGTATCATGTTATAAAGGTTGGTATACATGATATAAACAAGATGTAAAATTATAAAATAATTTGAGTCATGTATAACCATCAAGACATGAACCTAAATCAATTACCCAAAACAAAAACCGTATTTGAAAAATGAAGGTGTGTGTGTGTGTTTTCTTGAGCCAACTTATTATAGCCTCATTCTTTAACAAACTAATTCTTCCAAAGGCTTTAGGTGACTACAAGGTCTTCAAATTAGGGCTTCTCCATGGAATGTTGCATAGCTTGAATCCTTGAACCCGAATTGAGTCATCTTGAGTCAAAAGAACCCGAATTGAGTCATCATTAGGGAAGAACACAACTTGAATCCATAAAACCCTGAAACACACTTAAATATGATTAGTACAAATAACTATATATGTTTTGTAATCATCAAAACTCAAATACCGGGTGATTGTAACCTTGGGCCAACAATCTCCCCCTTTTTGCTGATGACAAAACATATGAGTTATTTTTTAAAAAATAGAAAAATGGGAAGGATCTTGGAGGCTCCCCCTCAAATCATACTATATATGAAAAGTAAAAACTTGGCCAAGAAAGACATATTGCTCAACCAAACAATAACTAAAAAGAACGAATCTTTTATAACTCAAAATCCAAAACTTAAAAACTCAAAACTCAAAAACTAACTTGTTATAGCTCAAAACTCAAAACTAACTTATTATAGCTTAAAACTCAAAACTACTTGTTATAGCTTAAAACTCAAAATTAACTTGTTATAACTTAAAAACTCAAAACTGACTTTTTCTCCCCCTTTTTGTCATACATCAAAAAGGGTAAACATTGTTAAAAAAAAAATTTCTTCATGATTCCATAACACAAACATTCAATTCACCACAAATAAAAGAAAATCTAGCATAGTCTAGTGGTTTTGTAAAAATATCGGCAAGTTGAAAATCGATAGAAACATAATCAATGTCAATATCACCTTTCTCATAATGATCTCTAAGAAAGTGATACCGAATGTCAGTGTGCTTGGTCTTACTATGTTGATTTGCATTTTTAGTCATATGAATAGTACTAGTGTTATCACAAAATATTTTAATATGGTCAAAATGCAAATCATAGTCAAGGAGAGTATGTTTCATCCAAAGAACTTGTGCACAACAAGCTCCAGCCGCAACATACTCCGCCTCGGCGGTTGAGAGGGCTACCGAATTTTGCTTTTTAGAAGACCATGAAACAAAACAATTACCAAGAAATTGACATGTTCCACTTGTACTCTTCCTATCCACTCTACAACCCGCATAGTCGGCATCCGAAAAACTCGTCATGAAAAATTGTCCGGTCTTCGGATACCACAAACCCATTTCAATTGTGCCCTTAAGGTATCTAATAATGCGTTTTATCGCAATCAAATGGGACTCTTTAGGACATAATTGAAATCAAGCACAAAGACATACACAAAACAAAATATCCGGCCTACTAGCTGTTAAATACAACAAGCTACCAATCATGCTACGATAAAGCTTAATGTCTACACTTGTACCTTGTTCATCCTTGTCAAGCTTTGTGGTGGTAGCCATGGGAGTTTTGCTTGTCTTAGCCCCTTCAAGCCCAAATCTCTTAATAAGTTCCTTCGTATACTTGGCTTGATTGATGAAGATCACATCCTTCCTTTGTTTGATTTGGAGACCAAGGAAATAGTTAAGCTCGCCTATCATAGACATCTCAAATTCCTCCTTCATGCATGATTCAAAAGCTTTGCAAAGATTTTCATTAGTAGAATCAAATATAATATCATCAACATATATTTGAACAATAAGTATATCATTTTCAACATGTTTGGCAAAGTAGTATCTATTTTACCTTTATGAAAACCATTAGAAATTAGAAATGAGGAAAGTCTTTCATACCAAGCCCTAGGGGCTTGTTTTAAACCATAAAGAGCTTTGTCAAGTTTGAAAACAAAATCCGTATGTGTAGGATCAACAAACACGGGGGGTTGTTTAACATACACCTCCTCTTCAATAAATCCATTTAAGAAAGCACTTTTACATCCATTTGAAAAAGTTTAAAATCTTTATAAGAAGCAAATGCAATTGTCATCCGTATGGCTTCAAGCCGTGCTACAAGTGCAAAGGTTTCCTCAAAATCGATACCTTCGACTTGAGTGTAACCTTAGGCCACTAACCTAGCTTTATTCCTAATAACATTTCTCGACTCATCCAGCTTGTTCTTAAAGATCCACTTAGTACCAATTGTTGGTCTATCGTGAGGCCTAGGAACAAGATGCCAAACTTGGTTGCGCTCAAATTGATTGAGCTCCTCTTGCATGGCTAGCAACCAATATGAGTCGCCCTCGGCTTTGAGGATGTTCTTTGGTTCAAAGTGAGAAATAAATGCATAGTGTCCACAAAGATCATGAAGTTTAGAACGAGTAGTTACCCCTTTTGATACTTCACCTATAATAAGATCCTTGGAATGATGTGGATTGAATCTCCAATCTTTTGGAAGTGGTTGAGTAGTCTCCACTTCAACTTCTTGAATTTCATTTCCTTGCAACTCATTTCCTTCATCATCCTTTGGCATGTCTTCAAGTGTAGTGAGTCTTTCAAAGAAATTTTCTCCATGTCTTCATTTAGGGATCTATTTCTACAACATTCTCAACAAACACATTAGATTTCTCAAATTTTACATGTATAGATTCTTCAATAGTCAAGGATGACTTATTGAATACTCTATAGGCTTTACTAGTGTTAGAGTAACCAACAAAAATTACTTCATAAGACTTTGCATCAAATTTACCTAAATTATCTTTAGTATTCAAAATAAAACATTTACAACTAAAAACTTTAAAGTATGAAACATTTGGCTTTCTAGAAAAATAGATCTCAAAAGATGTTTTTGAAGTATTTTTGCATAAGAAAACTCTATTTGATATGTAGCAAGATGTGTTAACGGCCTCGGCCCATAGATAATGAGGGAGACCATATTCATTATCATTGTCCTAGCCATCTCTTGTAATGTACGATTTTTCCTCTCAACGACTCCATTTTGTTGTTGAGTTCTAGGACAAGATAGTTCATGCTTAATTCCATGTTCTTCACAAAAAGTGGTAAAGGGTTGGTTATTGAATTCACCACCTCTATCACTTCTTATTCTTAAAATAGAAGAATCTTTTTCCTTTTCAACTCTTTTCTTAAAGGCTTGAAAGTATGAAAAGGCTTGATTTTTGTGTTCTAAAAAGAAAACTCAAGTAAAACGCGAGAAATCATCAACTAAAACAAAAGCAAAACGATTCCCACTTAGACTTTTGGTTTGAGTAGGACCAAACAAATCCATATGGATCAACTCCAAGGGTCGTGATGTCATGATATCCTTGATTGACTTGAAAGAGACTTGGTTTGTTTCCCAAGTTGGCACGCATCGCAAATGCGGTCCTTTTCAAAGTTCAAGTAAGGAATACCTTTCACCATTTTCTTGTTGTTTAATCTAGATAGATGGTCAAAAGAAATGTGGCCTAATCTCTTATGCCACAACCAAGAGTCATCATCGAGGGCTTTCAAACAAGTAGCATTGTATAGAATATTAGACATGTCAATCATGTATACATTGCTTTCACGAAATTCGGAAAATATACATGTGTTGGATTGTCTATCAATAACTCTACATGCTAGGTTATCAAAAACAACATCAAAACCTTTGTCACAAAGTTGACTAACACTCAAGAGATTATGCTTGAGGCCATCAACTAAAATAATATTTTCTATTAAAGGAGATGTACCAAGTTTAACATTACCAATACCAATGATCTTTCCCTTGGCGTCATCTCCGAAGGTGACGGTGCCACCTTCATGGTATCTTGATAGGGTTGCAAAGTTGTTGATATCCTAAGTCATGTGCCTTGAGCAACCACTATCAAGATACCACAACCCTTTATGTCATTGGACCTTGGAAAGTACCTACATCATTTAACAAATTTGTTGACTTTGGTACCCAAACTTTCTTGGGTCCTTGAAAGTTAGTATTCCGAACCCAAACATGATTATGTGATGCATTAAGCCTATCATAGCAAAATTTAATCAAATAACTTTTACGGCCATAATATGTGCATGAAAAGACTTTACCATACATGAATGCATGATGTGTGTGTTGAGTGTGGGCATGTTTAGGGTGCTTGGCATGATGTAAAGGTTGTGATTTATGGACATGAGCATGAATAGCATGTGAATGTTTCTTTGGGACTTGTTTCTTAGGAAACATAGCCTCTAATCTACTTTTATCAAATTCACATTTCTTCAAAACTACTCCTTATGAATCAATTTTCTCTTTTAGCATGAAATTTTCATTTTCATCAAATTGTAGAAATTTACCTTTGCAAGAAATTTTATAGTTATCAAAGTCCTTTTGTGTAGAAACAAGAGTAGAAAGCAATTCATTCTTTTCTTTTGTAAGAGTGAAAACTTTGTGATTGAGAGATTTATTTTCCTTTTTCATTTTCAAGTATTTCTTTTTGAGAAAATCATAGTTATGAGATAGTTCTTCAAAAGCTTCTCCTAGTTCATCTATAGATAGTTCACAATCAATAGGTATATCGGGAGTTACCTTACTTGTGCTTTCATTTGCCATGAAGCACATGTTGGCGGTGTCGACTTCCTCATCGGATTCACTCTCCGTATCCCAAGTAGCCTTTAAAGCCTTCTTTTGTACGGCTTCTTGGAGGTGGAGAGTTTGGCTTTATCCAGACATTCCACAATAATGTGACCCGGCTTCCCGCAATTGAAGCAAATAATTTTCTTCTCTTCTTTACCTTGCCATCTCTTTTTATTTTAGAACTTTGCCTTGTTGTACATTCTCCGAACGTTCTTTACAAGAAGAGAAAGCTCTTCATCATCTTCTTCTTCATCATCTTCGTCGGAGTATGTGGAATAACTCTTGAAGGCAATAGCTTTCTTCTCGGAAGGAGCCATTTCTTCTCTTGCTTTTCTTTCCATCTCATGGGTCTTGAGATTCCCAATGAGACCTATAAGATCCATCTCTTCCTTGTCATTGAGTTCCTTCAAAGTAGTGGCTTTGACTTCCCAAGATGGAGGGAGTGCACGGATGATCTTTCTCACTCTTTGATCGTTGTCAATGACGCCACCTAAAGAAGAAAGTCTATTAATAATCTTTGTAAATTTAGTAACCATATCATCTATGGTTTCATTCTCTTGCATAGAAAAATTTTCATATTGGGAACGAAGAAGGTCTATTTTTGCCCTCTTTACTTGTGAAGTTCCCTCATGAATGACAAGCAAGTGAGTCCAAATCTCATGGGTGAATTTGCAATGAATGACTCTAGAAATATCATCGTCATTAAGAGCTTGAAGGCATAGTGTGCCCTAGCATTAGCGTCAAACTCTTTAGTGTCAATATTGGACCAAGTGTCCTCATCACCGGTGGGTGCACTAAATTGTTTGATCACCGCCTTTATAACCCGGCTTCCTAGGGATTGCAAAAACACGGTCATCTTAACCTTCTATATGAGAAAGTTAAGGCCATCAAACTTAGGTGGGGTCTTAATTCCTTCGGCCATTTTTAATAAGTGTATGAGGATGAAAAATGAATAGTGATTAATAATATAGGGTCTCTCTAAGGTTGTTAAGCCAAGAGCCTAGAGACCAAAGGTCTGATACCAATTGAAAAACACCTAGAGGGGGGTGAATAGGTGTTAATGCTAATCTAGTAATCTTTTTAAACAAGTATGTGTATATGATGCAAACGGTCACTCAAAATTAGAAATTGAAGCCGAATTCCCCGTGAAGGGCTCTAGAACTTCTCCTCTTTGATTCCTCTAAATTATGAGTTGAGGCGTGTAATTACTTTCTTGTTGTGATGAGTAAAGACCGAAAAATGCAAGTAATGAAATGAAAGCAATAATAAAGTGCACACAAGAGATATCACGAGATAGAAATGTAAAGCAATAAAAGGCAATAAGGAAATCAATCTCAAACACAAGGGATTTGTTTCGAGGTTCGAGCCACCGCTTTACGTCCCCGCCTTCACCACAGTGAAGGTTTCCACTATATCCACCGAGGAAATACAAGAGGTCTACCGAAGACCGGAGCACCGACTCCCACCAATCCAACCCTCTACACAAGAGGGATCTCAACACAAGATAGAACAAGTAACAAGGTGATCAACAAGACCACAAACTTCACTCTTACAACTTCCTTATAGAATGAGAAGGATTTTTGGCTTGAAACATTCAGTTGTAAAGTAGTAATAAATAGCTTGAAACACAACTGAAAAATAGTAACCAAGAATGAATTTAGAAAATTGAGAGCCTTGAAAACTTTTCTTTCTTTTGAAACTTGAAAACAATGGGTATTTTTCTTAATTTTTGCAAGAGACCAATGCCACCTATTTATAGGGATTAGAGAAGATCTAATCATCATTATAACTAGCTAAATAGGTCTGAAAATAGCCTGCAAAATTTCAAAAATAGCTGACACACAAATCCCAATCAAATCCAAGACAAAAAAAATCAGAAAAGTAGCCGTTGGGGCTGCTGGCGACTGTCGGTCGACCGGCAGTCCATTGGCAAACTAGCCATTGGACTCGGTCGACTGGTCGGTTGACCGGTAGGTTAAACAAAAATAATTCTTTGTTTTGTCGGTCGATTGGCCTGGTCGACCGACAAAACCCGAGATCAAAGGACTTTCAGTCGGTCCACCGGTCCGGTCGACCGGCAGACGTGCACAAAGGTGCACGCCAAGTCCACTAGGCCCGGTCGACCGGTGCGGTCGACCGATTGATCGGCAAATAGCAAGCACTAAAATAAGAGAAGGAAGTGTGGGTTGATATTATTGCTTTTGCGATTCTTCCGTAGTAGCGAAGTGGCTATACGGGTCGTATCCACAAGGAGGGAGAGCGATGGAAGCTTGATGCGGCTTTAAAGTTCAAGAAGAAAGAAAGTTCTTGTTTCCAAATAAAGAATTGAAAATTGAAAACAAGTTATTTTTAAGAATAGTTGGAAAATATTTTGGTGGTTTGTAAAAGGGATTTTTTCTTAGTTGTAAAAATGCATGGCTAACTTTCAACTAAGTGCTCCTACTAATTTCTAACTTTTGGAAGATAGCCTCACGATGGATCATAGGCGAACACAAACCTTTTGTATTGGAACTATTCACGTGAAAATCGAGTGAAAGTTCATCCTAAAACTTAGCTTTACAAGGCAAAAACTCGGACATTCCCTTATTAAGATCCGATAGAAGGAGAAAATAAGAGAAGACTCGAGTGCACTACTGGTATTGGCAAAGTTAAAAGGAGAAGTCTCTAACTTACAATAACAAGTAAAGTACACATCTCATAGATCATCAAAACTTATTAAGCATGAAGATAAGAAAGTAAATACTTGTAAGTAAATTAGAGTTAGAACCCTCGTCTTAAGATGTCATAGCTCTTGTTTGCATAAGGCTTATTTGACACTATTGACTCATTTGGGTTATCAATCAAGTGTTAGAAATTAGTGGGTTAGTAGTTAGTTAGCCATGCTAATGAAAAGTTAGTTAGCCATAAAAGTAAAAGAAACAACAAAGGAGAAGAAGTGGAGAGAGGGAGTTATACTACAAGAAAACAAAAGAAAAGAAAAGTTAAAAAGAGGAAGTTACACTAAAACAAAGTAAAAGAAAAGAGGTGAAGAAGAAAGAAGTTACACTACAACAAAGAAGTAAAAGTAAATGGCAAAGACAAGTAAATTGGAAAGAAGGAAGAGAAGTAGTACTTGTATTATCTTGTCCCCCTTCAAATACAATACTTTACACACTCTCTCTCTTTCACTCTAATGGCTAAAACTTAAAAGTAGAAGAAGAACAATAACAACAACTACAAACCTAAAAATAAAATTATAAAAACTTGCTCTAACTCTGGATCTGCTCAAACTGAAGTCCCCAGGGGGTATTTATAGGCACAAGGGGAAAGGGGGCCACGTGGGAAGCACGTGGCCCAAAACACAGGCGCGCACGCCCAAAGGGCCGCGGAAACATGGCCAAGGCCGCATTTTCGCGACCCAGTCAGGGCGGCGCGCTCCCAGTTTTGGGCAGTGCGTCGCCCAGTCTGTCTTCTGTCCACCTGAGCTCCTGGATTTTCGATTTGATGCCCTAGGCTGACAAAATCTTCACTCTAAAGTCAATGGCTACTTGGTAGGCTCTTAATCACCAATTAAATGGTGATTTAGGTCTTCTTCTTCATTTGCACACCATGGACCTAGGATCAAGCAAGTAAGGTTTTATTAGCAAAATTTTACATGAAATAAATATAAGAATGTGATGAAAATTATGCAAAATTAGAGACTAATTACACCCCGACACTTATCTTTTTGCTCGTCCCGAGTAAAACAAAAATGAGAACATTATTACACCACTTTCGCAGGTGACGCGATTGCACTGAGCATGTGCAACAAGCCATTAAACCTCTAGGTTTCCCCTAGAGGAAGAGTGTTGTCTCCTGAGGGTTTTGAGCAGATTGCACCCACAAAATCCAGTAAGAAAAGAAAAGTAGTTAGTTGTTAGAAAGATATATTTTTTTATTTAAAAAGAACTTTCAATCATCTAAGTAAAAATGACCGAATGATATAAGAATTAGGTTTAACCCTCATAAGTCCTCTTATATTTTAGCCTTCATAAATGAAGAAACTATAATTTTTCTTTAAATTTAGAAAGGATCTTGTACTTCTAACTCATTCTTTTATTTTGCTTTAGATAGATATGCATAATTTGTAAGTGTGATGTGCTTGGGATTTTTCAACTTAACTTTGAATATCATTTAATTTTATTAATATTTACTTATTATTCTTGGTTCCATTAGGCTTTCTACTTTACTTATGTAACACATATCAAACCGATGACTCCCAAACCAGATGGTATTAGGGCGCCAGGTGGAAAAACACCCTTCAAGTCAAATATGCAAGTGGAGTAGGCCACGAAATTAAGATTTATTTATACATTATTGTATATAGGATTTTTTTTTTAGCGTGAGTAATCATGCTTCTTGAGGCACAATTATCCAGCTTTTTCTTTTCTTTTTTTTTTCAGAGTTGTGTCTCTAAATCCCAAGCATGTATGTGTGGGTTATGCATATTCTACTAAGGCTAAATAAACGGTATGAGTTATTTTCCTTATCCCTCCTAACTTTTAGTCAAACCACTCTTTCTTGTTTACTTAGGCAAAAATAAAGATTCATTAATAAGGTTCCCGTAATTCCTACAATCTTTTGGTATTTTTATAAAGAGTATGAAATTTCTTTTCAATCTGGAGAGTTTTTTTTTTGAAAGAAAGAATAAAAGGAAAAAGAAAAAGTGTTAGCACCCCCCCACACCTATCTAATGCATTGTCCTCAATGAATGCATATGGAAATGCGAATGCAATAAATAGGGGAAAGAAATGATGTCACCGTCTTCGTGGACTCGGGCCGGCCAAGTGCGAATAGGCTAAAAAAAATGTAGAAGGGGTACGCATATAAACAAGTTTTTTTTATTTGTTTATTTATTTGTTGTGGTCAGGTGTATGACGGGGCGAAAAGAGTCAAGACACTATCATCCAGAGTCATAGGCTCAGTAGTCAAGATGGGCTTCAGTCTTTGCCCATTGACTTTGAATTCCGTGTTGTTCTTAGGGTCTGCAATAAGCATAGCACCGTGTGGGAAAACACTGCGCACAATGAACAGTCCTGACCAACGAGTTTTCAGCTTCCCCGCGAAAATATGAAGCCTAGAGTTATATAGCAGAACCCTATCTCCTGGTGCAAAGTTTTTTCGAGTAATGATTTGATCATGGAAAAGTTTAGTTCTGCTCTTGGTGATTCGGGCATTCTCATAAGTTTCATTCCGTATCTCCTCTAATTCTAAAATCTGCAGTCTCCTAAGTTCACCGGCCTTGGTCATATCAAAGTTGAGTTGCTTAATGGCCCAGAGGGCCCGGTGTTCTAACTCTACTGGCAGATGACAGGCTTTTCCAAATATGATTCTATAAGGAGACATCCCCAAAACTGTCTTAAAAGCAGTGTGGTAAGCCCACAATGCATCATTGAGCTTAACGGACCAATCCTTTCGGTTTTGTCTGACAATCTTTTTCAGAATGAGTTTGATTTGTCGGTTGGTGACTTCGACCTGCCCATTTGTCTGGGGATCATACGGAGTTGATAACTTGTGATTGATGGAATATTTTCGCATCAGAGCTTCAAAAACTCTGTTGCAGAAATGCGATCTATTATCACTAATTATCGCTCGAGGGGTGCCAAATCGGGAGAAGCGTTTTCTTTGAGAAATTTGGCAACTACTTTGTTGTCATTTGTCTTAGTTGGCACAGCTTCTATCCACTTAGAGACATAATCTACAGCAACCAAAATGAACTGGTTGCCGAAGGAATTGGGGAATGGCCCTACGAAATCGATACCCCATACATCAAAAATTTCAACTTCAAGGATCGGATTTAGGGGCATCATGTCTCTTCTTGAAATTTTCCCAATTTTCTAACAATTTGCGCATGACTTGCAAAAATGATATGAGTCTTTTAACAAAGTGGGCCAATAGAACCCACTTTGTAGAACCTTCTCTGCAGTCTTGCGGGGACCGAAGTGTCCTCCGCATGCAAGGTCATGGCAAAAGCTGAGCACACACCTCTGTTCCTCCTCTGGTATGCACCGTCTAATAATTTGGTCGAGACAATACTTAAAAAGATACGGTTCTTCCCAGAAGAAGTACCGTACTTGGGCAAAGAAGCGGTCTTGGTCTTGTTTTGTCCAGTCAGCGGGTAATTGTCCCGTGGTCAGGTAATTAACAATGTCCGTATACCAGGGTTCCTTAAGAATAGCTAGGATGTGTTCGTCTGGGAAATCCTCGTTGATCGGAGCTTGGATGGTTGGTGCATTCGTAATTCATGAGAGATGATCAGCGATCACATTTTCTATACCTCGTTTGTGCCGAATTTCTAAGTCAAATTCTTGAAGCAAAAGGATCCACCGAATCAGTCAGGCTTTTGCTTCCTTCTTGGTCATGAGGTATTTCAGAGCCGAGTGATCCGTAAAAATCACCATCTTCGAACCTAACAAGTAGGGCCGGAACTTTTCTAACGCAAAGACAACGGCCAAGAATTCCTTCTTAGTCGTTGTATAGTTTTGTTGGGCGTCATTCAAAGTCCTACTCGAGTAATAAATCACGTGCTGCCTATTATCGATGCGCTATCCTAGAACAGCGCCAATAGTAAAATCAGATGCATCACACATGATTTCAAATGGCTGGGTCCAATTAGGAGCAGAAATGATAGGCGCAGAGATAAGTTCTTGCTTAAGCTTCCCCCAAGATTTAAAACACTCATCGTTGAAATCAAAGGGCACGTCCTTAGCGAGTAGGTTGGTTAAGAGCCTAGCGATTTTGCTAAAATCTTTAATGAACCATCGGTAGAACCCAGTATGCCTTAAAAAGGATCTAATATCCTTGATGCTTTTGGGTGGTGGAAGTTTAGCAATCACTTCTACCTTAGCCTTATCTACTTCTATGCCTCTCCTCGAAATCTCATGGCTGAAGACAATCCCTTGTCTCACCATCAAGTGACATTTTTCCCAGTTTAGAGTTAGGTTCTTCTCAATGCATCTTTGTAGCACTAACTCTAGGTGATGAAGACACTGATCAAATGAATCTCCGTAGATGGAGAAGTCATCCATGAAAATCTCAAGAAAACGTTCCACCATGTCAGAGAACAAACTAAGCATGCACCGTTGGAACGTTGCAGGAGCATTGCACAATCCAAAAGGCATGCGTCGATAAGCAAAAGTTTCGAACGGGCAGGTGAACGTCATCTTTTCTTGGTCTTCTGCAGCAATAGGGATTTGATTGTATCCCGAGTACCCATCTAGGAAGCAGTAGTACTCATGTCCAGCCAAACGCTCAAGCATTTGGTCGATGAAGGGTAGCGGGAAGTGGTCTTTATGGGTAGCTGCATTCAACTTCTTGTAGTCGATACAAACACGAACCTTGGTAGGCAGTCGTGTTTGTACCAACTCTTTTCCTCATTTTGTACCACCGTAAAGCTAGCCTTCTTTGGGACCGCATGAACAGGGCTAACCCATTGGCTATCAGAAATGGGATAAATGATCCCATTATCTAATAGTTTCAGAATTTCAGCTTTAACTGCCTCTTACATGAGAGGGTTAAGCCTGCGTTGTGGGTCCCTCCTAGGGGTTGCTTCATCGACTAAATGGATTCTATGTTGTACTATGGCTGGACTTATTCCCTTGATGTCCTTCATTGTCCATCCAATGGCTTCCATATACCTTTTCAGAATAGACATTAAGCTGTCCTCTTGTTGCTCAGTCAGGTGGGATGCTATGATGTAACCCCCTGATCCCTGGTGTACGTATCACCGTATCGGTACGCGATACAACGTATAAAATTGATTTGACCTCCGTGGTAGTCCGATTGAGCTGATTTTAGTTTTAAAAATCATTTTCTAATATTTTAGATTTTTTTAAGATTTTCTGAAATTTTTCTGAATTATTTTGGAAAATCTCCGTAGTCGGTGTCGACCGATACCGATAAGCAGCTTTACGATTTTTATTTCACAAACGGAGTTATATTTTGTGATTCCGCTTTCATCTTGTACCTTAGAATCGTGTTCTCTACGTTAGAGTATTTTCGAGAATTTTTCTGAATTTATCGAAAATCCGGCCGAGCCGGTGTCGCCCAATACCGGCGACAGCTTCCAGGATTTTTAATTTGCAAACCGTCTTTAATTTCTACAAACCGTCTTCATCTTATGTCTTCAGATAATATTTTCTATTTTTGTAATTTTTGGGTACCGTTCGGAGTTGGTCGAATATTAGGCCAATATTATAATATTATTATATTATTTTAATCTTTTTCTTTTCTCTTCTTTTCCCTTCCTCTTCTTTCTTTCTCTAGAAGAATTCTGCATCGCCATTCTCCACCGCCTCCTTTCCCCTTTAAATCCTTTCTCTCTCTCCTCTCTAACTCCCTCTCTCAATAACTAAAACCCCTCTCTCTCTCTCAATTCTCTCTCCTCCCTTTTCTCTCTCTCTCTCACTATCTCTCCCTCTCATTCCCTTGTTGTGCAGACCCAAAAGGGGGGGGGGCTGACCCCTTGTCAGCGCCCGCGGCCAGAGGTGGCCGTGTGCCACCGCGCCGCCGGCCATGGCGCCACCCTCTTCCTTTCTCCTTTCTCTTTTCTTCTCTTTCTTCTTCTTCTTTTCTTTCCTTTTCTTTTCTCTGTTCTTTCCTTCCTCTCTCTGTTACTTTCTCCTTCTCTCCCTCTTTCGTTCTCTCTCTCTCTCATGGCACGGCCGGGCCCGAACCGCCGCCGGCGGCCGGGACCGCCGCTGGCAGGCCGGCCGGCGTCGCCGGCCAGCAGAGCTGGCCGGCCATGGGCGTGCAGCAGCAGCAGCGCCTCCGCTGCTGCTGCTGCTGTGAGTGGTGTGTGTGTTGTCTGTGTGTGTGCTGTGTGTGTGTTGTGTGTGTGTGTGGGCTGTGTGTGTGTTGTGTGTGCTGTGTGTTGGGTGTTGTGTGTGTGTGTGTGAGTGTGCTGTGTGCTGTGTGTGTTTGAGTGTGAGTGTGTGTGAGTGGAGTGTGTGCTGTGTGCTGTGTGTGTGAGAGTGTGTTGTGTGTGTGTGTGTGTGAGTGTGAGTGTGAGTGTGCGTGTGTGAGTAGAGAGTGTGTTGTGTGTGTGTGTGAGTGTGAGTGTGAGTGTGAGTGTGTGTGTGTGTGTGTGTGAGTGGAGTATGTGCTGTGTGCTGTGTGTGTGAGTGTGAGTGTGAGTGTGAGTGTGTGTGAGTGGAGTGTGTGCTATGTGTTGTGTGTGTGTGAGTGTGAGAGTGTGCTATGTGTGTGTATGTGTGTGTGAGTGTAAGTGTGTGTGTGTGTGTGTGTGTGTGTGTGTGTGTGTGTGAGTGTGTGTGTTGTTGGGTTCGGGTTCACATCCGAACCCACTAGAGTCCTATTGGTTGCTTGGAAACCCGTTACCCACTAAGCCCTACCCATTAACCCACTAACCCAATTCCACTTAAGTCATTGGGTTTGGGTATCGAATCTAAACCCGACCCGTTAACCCGTCTACCCGCATCCAACCCAATAAAGTATTCGGGCGATATCGGGAGCATCCGGACTCCGATTGGGACGATTCTGGATCCGTTGCGATCGTGAGAAAGAAAGTTACCTTTCTATGGCTAGTTAGTGAGTGTTTTTATTTTATAAATTATCTTTTATCATGTTTAGGGATATGAATTGATTGCTTTCTATGACAAATCATGATTATGGATAAAATACGGTAACTATTAATTATTAACTGGTAATGATTAGACATGCATTGTAATATGCATAACCTAGAATATTGTTCGGTGTTTCCTGATTTAGAATGCAGATAAGGAGGTAATTATAATACCAATAAATACTGGCAGAGACAACTCGGACCCGGTCATCATACCTGCACAGCCACTGACATTCGGACCACTAGTTCACCATATGTGTGGACCATATTATTTCATGTTCATGTCTCGTATCACAGTTAGATAACTATCGTCACATAGATACTGAACCACGGTATCAGATCACACTACACTGTCACGAGATATGACTGCAGGACACCGGTATTGCATGCACCGGGATCATCATTACACAGACACTGGACGTGGTATTATATGATACACTGATCACTATTATTACATGTACCATCACAGAGATATTACACGGATTATTGCTACACATAGATGTGTCATTAGTACACAGATATACCAATACACGGACTACCGCATGTCATATATATGTTATTACCATCGTTACATGGATTCTCGGCATATAACGGTTACACATGCATGTATGGTTTCTTTATTCTTGTCATATGGATTCTCGTTCATACTACATGTATTATTGTTCCATGGTACCGTAGTCATGTTATATGATTGTTTCCTGTTACTGATATGGATATTCCCGATACTGGACATGAGAGCTGTTGATATGCGATATGTGAAATCCCACATATATTGTTCCCGTTATATCGTTTCTCGTTATATTGTTCCCGTTTCCTGTTATATTGTTCCTGTTATATTGTTCCCGTTTCTCGTTATATTGTTCTATGCTATCAACAGAGCTCTGGTCTAGTTATCATGTTACCTGTATCATGTACAGTAGTTGTTCTTATTACATTGTATATTTGACATATCAGATCATAAAGTTAACTGGGGTATGGGGGAGACTCGACGGTTGATTAGATCTTATCGGGTGATGTACTGGATCCATATTGTTCTCTCACTGCAGGGGACGGTAGTGCTACCTACCAATTGCTCCATGAGCTCTTGTTACTTGATTCATGCTCCCCTCTTAGCGGAGGGCCCTGGTCTCAGCAGCCAGGGGTTTGTTTAAGGCCGTGATCCCAGGTATGCACGGGATACACCTACCCGATAAGAACTCCTCGATCATGGGTTTCCAATTAACATAATAAAACAGTATACACAATAGTGACGTCGGGAACACTTGTTATTCGGTTACTCTCTCGTTTGGATAATGGTACCCGTAGGCCATGTCCGGATGGGTTCGACTGGAGTGCGGGCTCTAGTATGAACTGCCAGTGGTATGGGACACTGAAAGAGAGTAATTAAAATAGCAGGCGGTACTGATTGCTACTATTGTATAAATCACATGACATGCCTGGTACATGTATGCTATCTTGTTATTATTCATGCTACTTTATCCGATATCCTGTTACCTGTATACTTGTTTCTTTACCTGGCATATGTTATACTTGCTGTGATGGCATACGACGCATGTTCTGCATTGCATGGCATATGACGCATGTTCTGCATTGCATATATTATGCTCTCTGTATAGCAGACATCATTACTGTATATACACCACACCGTATAGTGATTATATTACATAGGCCCATCTGCCTGTACACGTCTATCACGTCGCCACTCGCATGTTCATTTCTATCACGTCACCATTTATTCGATAAACTGGACACGACTATAGACATGACCCGATGATAACCGGCTAGGTAGTGATGGTATTAAAAGATGACATGTTTATATATTTGCACTGCTTTCATGTTTATCTATTTCTACTGTTTATATATCCTTATTATATGGTATCACTAGTCTAACCTCATGTACTATATATTATTATCGTGCTTGTAGTACTATTGTATATATTACCGCCTCCTTCATTTTACCACTCACTAGGTCGCTTTCTGACGACCCTGGGTTTGCGTGCCCAGGTTGGGGATCGGAGTTATCGTATTATTAGATAGTGCCTTGGAGTCACATGGGAGATTCCTCATCAGGACTCTTCATAGGTATCGTTGTGTTTTATTTCTGTTATCGTATTTTCTCAGTTTTCCTATCTGTTATGATTCCTAACCCTTTTCTGCAGGTATTCTTGTACTTATTTCATGCTGGGACCCATGTCTATATGGAGGTTATTTACTGTACTGAGGCTTAGCGTACGTACGTGGGGTTTTCCGCCTTGCGTATGTACGTCGCCATAACGTCCCCGTACCTGCGGGATCGGGGCGTTACATAGTGGTATCAGAGCCTAGGTTCTCACCTGGTATGGGTAACCACCTAGGTCAATCCTCGGGCTCGTACCAACAGTACAATCAGATTCAGACTCAACCTTGTCTGTATCTGAATTTGGGGATTCCAGCAACAAGTACAAGAATACCATGTCATTGATGCTTCATTCCTTGACTCTTTTCTATTCCTTACTGATGGTTATCAAGTAGATTATCTGATTTCCTTCTTGCTTCCTTTTCATCTTCTTGCTTCCAATCTGTTAGCGTTGGTTCACTCCAATACTTCTTCATCCCGAGTTCCTTCGAGATATCAGAGTGTGCAGCGGAAGTGTCGTGGACCCGTAACATTTAGGCTTTGGGGCTGAAAATATTATTCTCACACCTGAATGGAAATTGCGAGGACGCAATTTTTTTTGTAAGGTGGGGAGAAATGTAACCCCCTGATCCCTGGTGTACGTATCACCGTATCGGTACGCGATACGACGTATAAAATTGATTTGACCTTCGTGGTAGTCCAATTGAGCTGATTTCAGTTTTAAAAATCATTTTCTAATATTTTAGATTTTTTAGGATTTCTGGAATTTTTTGGATTATTTTGGAAAATCTCCGTAGTCGGTGTCGACCAATACCGATAAGCAGCTTTACGATTTTTATTTCACAAACGGAGTTGTATTTTGTGATTCCGCTTTCACCTTGTGCCTTAGAATCGTGTTCTCTATATTAGAGTATTTTTGGAAATTTTTCTGAATTTATCGAAAATCCGGCCGAGCCGGTGTCGCCCGGTACCGGCGACAGCTTCCAGGATTTTAATTTGCAAACCATCTTGAATTTCTACAAACCGTCTTCAGATAATATTCTCTATTTTTTGTAATTTTTGGGTACCGTTCGGAGTTGGTCGAATATCAGGCCAATATTATAATATTATTACATTATTTTAATCTTTTTCTTTTCTTTTCTTTTCCCTTCCTCTTCTTTCTTTCTCTGGAAGAATCCTCCACCGCCATTCTCCACCGCCTCCTTCCCCTTTAAATCCTTTCTCTCTCTTTCCTCTAACTCCCTCTCTCAATAACTAAAACCCCTCTCTCTCTCAATTCTCTCTCCTCCCTTCTCTCTCTCTCTCTCACTATCTCTCCCTCTCTTTCCCTTGCTGTGCAGACCCAAAAGGGGGGGCTGACCCCTTGTCAGCGTCCGCGGCCAGAGGTGGCCGTGTGCCACCGCGCCGCCGGCCAGGCCGCCGCTGGCCATGGCACCACCCTCTTCCCTTCTCCTTTCTCTTTTCTTCTCTTTCTTCTTCTTCTTTTCTTTCCTTTTCTTTTCTCTGTTCTTTCCTTCCTCTCTCTGTTACTCTCTCCTTCTCTCCCTCTTTCGTTCTCTCTCTCTCTCATGGCACGGCCGGGCCCGAACCGTCGCCGGCGGCCGAGACCGCCGCCGGCAGGCCGGCCGGCGCCGGCGGCCAGCAGAGCTGGCCGGCCATGGGCGTGCAGCAGCAGCAGCGCCTCTGCTGCTGCTGCTGCTGTGAGTGGTGTGTGCGTTGTCTGTGTGTGTGCTGTGTGTGTGTTGTGTGTGTGTGTGGGCTGTGTGTGTGTTGTGTGTGCTGTGTGTTGGTGTTTGTGTGTGTGTGTGTGTGTGTGCTGTGTGCTGTGTGTTTGAGTGTGAGTGTGTGTGAGTGGAGTGTGTGCTGTGTGCTGTGTGTGTGAGAGTGTGTTGTGTGTGTGTGTGTGAGTGTGAGTGTGAGTGTGCGTGTGTGAGTAGAGAGTGTGTGTGTGTGTGTGTGAGTGTGAGTGTGAGTGTGAGTGTGTGTGTGTGTGTTGTGTGTGTGTGTGTGTGTGTGAGTGGAGTATGTGCTGTGTGCTGTGTGTGTGAGTGTGAGTGTGAGTGTGAGTGTGTGTGAGTGGAGTGTGTGCTATGTGTGTGTGTGTGTGAGTGTGAGAGTGTGCTATGTGTGTGTATGTGTGTGTGAGTGTAAGTGTGTGTGTGTGTGTGTGTGTGTGAGTGTGTGTGTTGTTGGGTTCGGGTTCACATCCGAACCCACTAGAGTCCTATTGGTTGCTTGGAAACCCGTTACCCACTAAGCCCTACCCATTAACCCACTAACCCAATTCCACTTAAGTCATTGGGTTTGGGTATCGAATCTAAACCCGACCCGTTAACCCGTCTACCCGCATCCAACCCAATAAAGTATTCGGGCGATATCGGGAGCATCCGGACTCCGATTGGGACGATTCTGGATCCGTTGCGATCGTGAGAAAGAAAGTTACCTTTCTATGGCTAGTTAGTGAGTGTTTTTATTTTATAAATTATCTTTTATCATGTTTAGGGATATGAATTGATTGCTTTCTATGACAAATCATGATTATGGATAAAATACGGTAACTATTAATTATTAACTGGTAATGATTAGACATGCATTGTAATATGCATAACCTAGAATATTGTTCGGTGTTTCCTGATTTAGAATGCAGATAAGGAGGTAATTATAATACCAATAAATACTGGCAGAGACAACTCGGACCCGGTCATCATACCTGCACAGCCACTGACATTCGGACCACTAGTTCACCATATGTGTGGACCATATTATTTCATGTTCATGTCTCGTATCACAGTTAGATAACTATCGTCACATAGATACTGAACCACGGTATCAGATCACACTACACTGTCACGAGATATGACTGCAGGACACCGGTATTGCATGCACCGGGATCATCATTACACAGACACTGGACGTGGTATTATATGATACACTGATCACTATTATTACATGTACCATCACAGAGATATTACACGGATTATTGCTACACATAGATGTGTCATTAGTACACAGATATACCAATACACGGACTACCGCATGTCATATTATTGGTTATTACCATCGTTACATGGATTCTCGGCATATAACGGTTACACATGCATGTATGGTTTCTTTATTCTTGTCATATGGATTCTCGTTCATACTACATGTATTATTGTTCCATGGTACCGTAGTCATGTTATATGATTGTTTCCTGTTACTGATATGGATATTCCCGATACTGGACATGAGAGCTGTTGATATGCGATATGTGAAATCCCACATATATTGTTCCCGTTATATCGTTTCTCGTTATATTGTTCCCGTTTCCTGTTATATTGTTCCTGTTATATTGTTCCCGTTTCTCGTTATATTGTTCTATGCTATCAACAGAGCTCTGGTCTAGTTATCATGTTACCTGTATCATGTACAGTAGTTGTTCTTATTACATTGTATATTTGACATATCAGATCATAAAGTTAACTGGGGTATGGGGGAGACTCGACGGTTGATTAGATCTTATCGGGTGATGTACTGGATCCATATTGTTCTCTCACTGCAGGGGACGGTAGTGCTACCTACCAATTGCTCCATGAGCTCTTGTTACTTGATTCATACTCCCCTCTTAGCGGAGGGCCCTGGTCTCAGCAGCCAGGGGTTTGTTTAAGGCCGTGATCCCAGGTATGCACGGGATACACCTACCCGATAAGAACTCCTCGATCATGGGTTTCCAATTAACATAATAAAACAGTATACACAATAGTGACGTCGGGAACACTTGTTATTCGGTTACTCTCTCGTTTGGATAATGGTACCCGTAGGCCATGTCCGGATGGGTTCGACTGGAGTGCGGGCTCTAGTATGAACTGCCAGTGGTATGGGACACTGAAAGAGAGTAATTAAAATAGCAGGCGGTACTGATTGCTACTATTGTATAAATCACATGACATGCCTGGTACATGTATGCTATCTTGTTATTATTCATGCTACTTTATCCGATATCCTGTTACCTGTATACTTGTTTCTTTACCTGGCATATGTTATACTTGCTGTGATGGCATACGACGCATGTTCTGCATTGCATGGCATACGACGCATGTTCTGCATTGCATATATTATGCTCTCTGTATAGCAGACATCATTACTGTATATACACCACACCGTATAGTGATTATATTACATAGGCCCATCTGCCTGTACACGTCTATCACGTCGCCACTCGCATGTTCATTTCTATCACGTCACCATTTATTCGATAAACTGGACACGACTATAGACATGACCCGATGATAACCGGCTAGGTAGTGATGGTATTAAAAGATGACATGTTTATATATTTGCACTGCTTTCATGTTTATCTATTTCTACTGTTTATATATCCTTATTATATGGTTTCACTAGTCTAACCTCATGTACTATATATTATTATCGTGCTTGTAGTACTATTGTATATATTACCGCCTCCTTCATTTTACCACTCACTAGGTCGCTTTCTGACTACCCTGGGTTTGCGTGCCCAGGTTGGGGATCGGAGTTATCGTATTATTAGATAGTGCCTTGGAGTCACATGGGAGATTCCTCATCAGGACTCTTCATAGGTATCGTTGTGTTTTATTTCTGTTATCGTATTTTCTCAGTTTTCCTATCTGTTATGATTCCTAACCCTTTTCTGCAGGTATTCTTGTACTTATTTCATGCTGGGACCCATGTCTATATGGAGGTTATTTACTGTACTTAGGCTTAGCGTACGTACGTGGGGTTTTCCGCCTTGCGTATGTACGTCACCATAACGTCCCCGTACCTGCGGGATCGGGGCGTTACATAGTGGTATCAGAGCCTAGGTTCTCACCTGGTATGGGTAACCACCTAGGTCAATCCTCGGGCTCGTACCAACAGTACAATCAGATTCAGACTCAACCTTGTCTGTATCTGAATTTGGGGATTCCAGCAACAAGTACAAGAATACCATGTCATTGATGCTTCATTCCTTGACTCTTTTCTATTCCTTACTGATGGTTATCAAGTAGATTATCTGATTTCCTTCTTGCTTCCTTTTCATCTTCTTGCTTCCAATCTGTTAGCGTTGGTTCACTCCAATATTTCTTCATCCCGAGTTCCTTCGAGATATCAGAGTGTGCAGCGGAAGTGTCGTGGACCCGTAACATTTAGGCTTTGGGCTGAAAATATTATTCTCACACCTGAATGGAAATTGCGAGGACGCAATTTTTTTTGTAAGGTGGGGAGAAATGTAACCCCTGATCCCTGGTGTACGTATCACCGTATCGGTACGCGATACGACGTATAAAATTGATTTGACCTTCGTGGTAGTCCAATTGAGCTGATTTCAGTTTTAAAAATCATTTTCTAATATTTTAGATTTTTTTAGGATTTCTGGAATTTTTTTGGATTATTTTGGAAAATCTCCGTAGTCGGTGTCGACCAATACCGATAAGCAGCTTTACGATTTTTATTTCACAAACGGAGTTGTATTTTGTGATTCTGCTTTCACCTTGTGCCTTAGAATCGTGTTCTCTATATTAGAGTATTTTTGAAAATTTTTCTGAATTTATCGAAAATCCGGCCGAGCCAGTGTCGCCCGGTACCGGCGACAGCTTCCAGGATTTTAATTTGCAAACCATCTTGAATTTCTACAAACCGTCTTCAGATAATATTCTCTATTTTTTGTAATTTTTGGGTACCGTTCGGAGTTGGTCGAATATCAGGCCAATATTATAATATTATTACATTATTTTAATCTTTTTCTTTTCTTTTCTTTTCCCTTTCTCTTCTTTCTTTCTCTGGAAGAATCCTCCACCGCCATTCTCCACCGCCTCCTTTCCCCTTTAAATCCTTTCTCTCTCTTTCCTCTAACTCCCTCTCTCAATAACTAAAACCCCTCTCTCTCTCAATTCTCTCTCCTCCCTTCTCTCTCTCTCTCTCTCACTATCTCTCCTCTCTTTCCCTTGCTGTGCAGACCCAAAAGGGGGGCTGACCCCTTGTCAGCGTCTGCGGCCAGAGGTGGCCGTGTGCCACCGCGCCGCCGGCCAGGCCGCCGCTGGCCATGGCACCACCCTCTTCCCTTCTCCTTTCTCTTTTCTTCTCTTTCTTCTTCTTCTTTTCTTTCCTTTTCTTTTCTCTGTTCTTTCCTTCCTCTCTCTGTTACTCTCTCCTTCTCTCCCTCTTTCGTTCTCTCTCTCTCTCATGGCACGGCCGGGCCCGAACCGTCGCCGGCGGCCGAGACCGCCGCCGGCAGGCCGGCCGGCGCCGGCGGCCAGCAGAGCTGGCCGGCCATGGGCGTGCAGCAGCAGCAGCGCCTCTGCTGCTGCTGCTGCTGTGAGTGGTGTGTGCGTTGTCTGTGTGTGTGCTGTGTGTGTGTTGTGTGTGTGTGTGGGCTGTGTGTGTGTTGTGTGTGCTGTGTGTTGGGTGTTGTGTGTTGTGTGTGTGTGTGTGTGTGTGTGAGTCTGTTGTGTGCTGTGTGTGTGTTGAGTGTGAGTGTGTGTGAGTGGAGTGTGTGCTGTGTGCTGTGTGTGTGTGAGAGTGTTGTGTGTGTGTGTGTGTGTGAGTGTTAGTGTGAGTGTGCGTATGTGAGTGGAGAGTGTGTGTGTGTGTGTGAGTGTGAGTGTGAGTGTGAGTGTGTGTGTGTGAGTGGAGTATGTGCTGTGTGCTGTGTGGGTGTGAGTGTGAGTGTGTGTGAGTGGAGTGTGTGCTATGTGTTGTGTGTGTGTGAGTGTGAGAGTGTGCTGTGTGTGTATGTGTGAGTGTAAGTGTGTGTGTGTGTGTGTGTGTGTGTGTGTGTGAGTGTGTGTGTGTGTTGGGTTCGGGTTCACATCTGAACCCACTAGAGTCCTATTGGTTGCTTGGAAACCCGTTACCCACTAAGCCCTGCCCATTAACCCACTAACCCAATTCCACTTAAGTCATTGGGTTTGGGTATCGGATCTAAACCTGACCCGTTAACCCGTCTACCCGCATCCAACCCAATAAAGTATTCGGGCGATATCGGGAGCATCCGGACTCCGATTGGGACGATTCTGGATCCGTTGCGATCGTGGGAAAGAGAGCTCCTATGGCTAGTTAGTGAGTGCTTTTATTTTATAAATTATATTTTATCATGTTTAGGGATATGAATTGATTGCTTTCTGTGACAAATCATGATTATGGATAAAATACGGTAACTATTAATTATTAACTGGTAATGATTAGACATGCATTGTAATATGCATAACCTAGAATATTGTTCGGTGTTTCCTGATTTAGAATGCAGATAAGGAGGTAATTATAATACCAATAAATACTGATAGAGACAACTCGGACCCGGTTATCATACCTGCACAGCCACTGACATTCGGACCACTAGTTCACCATATGTGTGGACCCTATTATTTCATGTTCATGTCTCGTATCACAATTAGATAACTATCCTCACATAGATACTGAACCACGGTATCAAATCACACTACACTGTCACGAGATATGACTGCAGGACACGGTATTGCATGCACCGGGATCATCATTACACAGACACTGGACGTGGTATTATATGATACACTGATCACTATTATTACATGTACCATCACAGAGATATTACACGGATTATTGCTACACATAGATGTGTCATTAGTACACAGATATACCAATGCACGGACTACCGCATGTCATATTATTGGTTATTATCATCGTTATATGGATTCTCGGCATATAACTGTTACACATGCATGTATGGTTTCTTTATTCTTGTCATATGGATTCCCGTTCATACTACATGTATTATTGTTCCATGGTACCGTAGTCATGTTATATGATTGTTTCCTGTTACTGATATGGATATTCCCGATACTGGACATGAGAGCTGTTGATATGCGATATGTGGAATCCCACATATATTGTTCCCGTTATATCATTTCTCGTTATATTGTTCCCATTTCCTGTTATATTGTTCCTGTTATATTGTTCCCGTTTCTCGTTATATTGTTCTATGCTATCAACAGAGCTCTGGTCCAGTTATCACGTTACCCGTATCATGTACAGTAGTTGTTCTTATTACATTGTATACTTGACATATCAGATCATAAAGTTAACTGGGGTATGGGGGAGACTCGACGGTTGATTAGATTTTATCGGGTGATGTACTGGATCCATATTGTTCTCCCACTGCAGGGGACGGTAGTGCTACCTACCAATTGCTCCATGAGCTCTTGTTACTTTATTCATGCTCCCCTCTTAGCGGAGGGCCCTGATCTCAGCAGCCAGGGGTTTGTTTAAGGCCGTGATCCCGGGTATGCACGGGATACACCTACCCGATAAGAACTCCTCGATCATGGGTTTCCAATTAACATAATAAAACAGTATACACAATAGTGACATCGGGAACACTTGTTATTCGGTTACTCTCTCGTTTGGATAATGGTACCCGTAGGCCATGTCCGGATGGGTTCGACTGGAGCGCGGGCTCTAGTATGAACTGCCAGTGGTATGGGACACTGGAAGAGAGTAATTAAAATAGCAGGCGGTACTGATTGCTACTATTGTATAAATCACATGACATGCCTGGTACATGTATGCTATCTTGTTATTATTCATGCTACTTTATCCGATATCCTGTTACCTGTATACTTGTTTCTTTACCTGGCATATGTTATACTTGCTGTGATGGCATACGACGCATGTTCTGCATTGCATGGCATACGACGCATGTTCTGCATTGCATATATTATGCTCTCTGTATAGCAGACATCATTACTGTATATACACCACACCGTATAGTGATTATATTACATAGGCCCATCTGCCTGTACACGTCTATCACGTCGCCACTCGCATGTTCATTTCTATCACGTCACCATTTATTCGATAAACTGGACACGACTATAGACATGACCCGATGATAACCGGCTAGGTAGTGATGGTATTAAAAGATGACATGTTTATATACTTGCACTTTCATGTTTATCTATTTCTACTATTTATATATCCTTATTATATGGTATCACTAGTCTAACCTCATGTACTATATATTATTATCGTGCTTGTAGTACTATTGTATATATTACCGCCTCCTTCATTTTACCACTCACTAGGTCGCTTTCTGACGACCCTGAGTTTGCGTGCCCAGGTTGGGGATCGGAGTTATCGTATTATTAGATAGTGCCTTGGAGTCACATGGGAGATTCCTCATCAGGACTCTTCATAGGTATCGTTGTGTTTATTTCTGTTATCGTATTTTCCCAGTTTTCCTATCTGTTATGATTCCTAACCCTTTTTTGCAGGTATTCTTGTACTTATTTCATGCTGGGACCCATGTCTATATGGAGGTTATTTACTATACTGAGGCTTAGCGTACGTACGTGGGGTTTTCCGCCTTGCGTATGTACGTCGCCATAACGTCCCCGTACCTGCGGGATCGGGGCGTTACATATGATGACTGGCAAGGTGTCCTTTCCGCCCAGGTAGGCGTACTTGAGGTGTTCAGGCAAGGCTTTGAGTTCTAGGGAAGGTGTTGCTTCATTAGAGGCAATCTCTGGGCTTTCAATCCTATGATGAGGTACACTTGGACTTGATGCCCAATCCACTGCTGAATCTACGATCTGGTCTAGATTAAATTCTCAGCCTCCAGATCAAACTTTGCCTCAGTTTCTGTCTCCATACTTTCCTCATGCTCATTGGTCAGGTTTTCAATAGAATTGACCTTAAATGTCTAATCATTGACGTCCCTAGGTTGTCTTCCAAGATTGAAGACATTGACTTCCTTCGTCATGTCTCCAAAAGTCAATCGCATGGACCTGTTCCTACAGTTGATTATGGCATTGGCTGTAGTAAGAAATAGGCGCCCTAAGATGACGGGAGTTTGAGACCTAAGATTGGACATAGGTTAGGTCTCAAGCATAATGAAGTCAACGGGGTAAATGAAATCCCCGACCCGGATGGGGACGTCTATGATTTCCCCCTTAGGAATCTTCACAGATCGGTCGGCTAGCTGAATGGTGACCCGAGTTGGGCTTAGCTTGCCCAACCCAAGTTTCTGGTATACTGAGAGAGGTAGCAAGTTGATACATGCTCCCAGGTCAAGAAGCGCTCTACTGATTTCAGTCTCTCCTATGGTGCAGGAAATGGTGGGACATCCGGGATCCTTGTATTTTACCGGAATGGGACCAGACAGAATTCGCTTATATTAGTGGCCAAGAAGACTTTCTTGGGCACATTGGTCTTTCTCTTCTTTGTACACATATCCTTAAGAAATTTGGTATAAGCTGGGACTTGTTGGATAGCATCAAGAAGTGGCACATTCAATTTGACCTGGTTGAACATCTCTAGCATTTCTCCATGTGCATATTTTTATTGTTGTTCCTAAGCCTATTGGGAAAGGGTGCTACAGGCTTATGAACTTGTTCAGCAGCTTTGTTCTCGTCAGATGTTTGTGGAGTGGATTAGGAGGAACTAGCAGAGGTGGAGGCTAGAGTGGGATCAGGATGGACTGGACTTTTCTGTTGGTAGACCTGGTTGTCTACCTTTCTCCAGATCGCAGTATGTGAACAACATTGCACTAGTTAATCGATGGATCCTGAATTTCATATGCTTGATTGGAGGTTTTTGGGTTAACTAATGGCTGACTAGGCAAAGTACCTGTTGGTCTTTCACTTGGGGAGCTAGCTAACTGGCTCATCTGCATTTCCAATCTCGATATGACCTGTGAATGACTGTTCAGAATTTGTCCCTGGTTTTGCATAAAAACGGTTTGGGACTTTATGAAAGCCTCTATGCTCTCCTCCAATTTACTGATTTTCTTTTCCATTGGTGAGCCTTGGGAAGAGGAAGCTGGGGCTTGACTGGGAAAAGTTGGTGGAGGAGTAGGATGGTGAAAGTTGTTGGAAAAATTAGGCCTGGGAGGATTGTTTGGGCCCAGGAGAAATTGGGGTGATTTCTCCAGCCGGGATTGTAGGTCTGTGAGTAGGGGTTGTGAGGCGGCCGTGAGTAAGCCGCGTTCAGGTGTTCCGGTGGCACTTGTTGGGCATGAAAAACGGGGCACTCTTCAATGACATGGTTTGGTGCCTGACAATATGAACACCCGGATTGTGAATTGGTGGTGGGTTGATCTGGTTGACACTGGTAGGCTCTTTTATTTTCAGAGCCTCTATCCTTCTCATTAGGGTAGCAATCTTAGTCTCGACAGCTATGGATGATTCTAGAGATAGGAGCCCTCCTCTTGAAGCTATAGATTGTGAATTCCTAGGTTTTTTCGAGGCTGGCTCCCCTTGCAGGGTTTTATCATCTAAATCCTCAAATAAATCCCAACCCTGATTCTCATCCTTCTGCAAGAACCCTCCTGACATATCATTTCTAACAGGGTCTTAGTCTGATAATCTAGACCATCATAGAGAATCTGGCACTGACGCCATTTCTCCACGCTATGATGAGGGCACTGAGCTAGGAGATCTTTGAATCGCTTAAAGTATCTCCAAAATGGTTCGCTCGGGTCTTACTTAAACTGCACGATGTTCTTCCTAATGAGGGCGGTTTTGTGAATTAGGTAGAATTTCTTCAAGAAGACCTTGAAAAAATCATCCCAGGTCGTGACTGAATCTGCTGCCAAGCTGTACAACTATTTCTTAGCTAGGTCCTTTAAAGAAAAAGGGATGAAACGTAACCTAACGGCATCGTCTCCTAAATGGGGTATACGCATCATGAGACATACTTCTTCAAATTCCCTAACAAAGAAGTATGCGTCCTCTGATTCTAAACCATGAAATTTGGGAAGAGTGTTAATGAATTGGGGCTTTAACTCGAAGTTATTTCCGTTTGCTTCAGGAAGCTTATGCAAGATGGAAGTGAAGTTCTGATCGGGTAAAATCTATCCTGAAGTGACGCCATCACCTGTTCTGGATGCAAGGGTAGAGAATGTTTCTTGTTAATCTGAAAGTTGACGGATCTCTCACCCACTCTTGCATGCAGCACACCACAAACAACGTGAAGACAACAAACAATCGAAAAAGAACTAAAAACAAACAAAAGAAAGAAAAACAACCACAAGCCTTAGTCTAAAGTACCTGGACCTAGACGACTCCTAACTGGTTGATTCTCCGGGGAAGGTTGTTGCAGGAACTCGACTACAAGCTAATCAGCCAGGAAAGGGCAAAGATCGGGGGGAGGTATCGGGCGGAGCCACGGGCCTAATTACGCCAAACCACGGAGCTTTCGAGGCTTTACCTCTCAATCCACTTTCCTTAGACACCGATTTTGCAGGAGTATAGTTCTTACAATTTTCAACCTCGGTTAATCTCTTAGTGAGTCCGAGATGTCCCTAGGGCCAACGTCTATTGATTTTTAGTTAAGGCTTAGGAAAGTGTGAGTGCACTTGGAGATGATTTTTGGACTAAGGAAGGGTGATGAAATCCCCACCTTATCTTGTTTATTTGGGTTTTGCCCTTAAAGTCAATTGTGCAAGTGTACAGTTATTCACAACAAGGTAACACTCAAAGCGGTAAATCACTTCAAAATGTTGGTCCTATTCTATTGAATGCACACGTACCTTTTCTCTAGCACTCTTCAACAGAAATTGAAATAGACACATGCCCTAAATGCAAAAGTCTAACCCAAATTTCAAATTAAGCAACAAGTGAATTTCTGTTGAATTTATTACACATGCATAAAGGTGAAGCATCCAAGGAAACTAAAAATTTAGACAGCAAAAAAAGAAATTTTTTTTTTAGCGGCTTGCGACAACCCTGCAAACGAGTTTATTAGTACTTCAATCGGAAAAACTCCCTTTTACACGAATTTTTCCGAGGGCAAATGAGTCCTCGCGTAATGTCCTTAGCACCTCTTTTACTTCCCGCGATAGTGAGCTCCTTGGTACTTCTCCTACACACAAAAAGAACAATCTTTAGTAGTGAACAATAAAACCGTTCGCTCCCCGGCAACGGCGCCAAAATTTGATCGGCAAATAGCAAGCACTAAAATAAGAGAAGGAAGTGTGGTTAATGTTACTACTTTTGCGATTCTTCCGTAGTAGCGAAGTGACTATACGGGTCGTATCCACAAGGAGGGAGAGCGATGGAAACTTGATGCGGCTTTAAAGTTCAAGAAGAAAGAAAGTTCTTGTTTCCAAATAAAGAAATGAAAATTGAAAACAAGTTGTTTTTAAGAATAGTTGGAAAATGTTTTGGTGGTTTGTAAAAGGGATTTTTTTCTTAGTTGTAAAAATGCATGGCTAACTTTCTACTAAGTGCTCCCACTAATTTTTAACTTTGGAAGATAGCCTCACGATGGATCATAGGCGAACACAAACCTTTTGTATTGGAATTATTCATGTGGAAATCGAGTGAAAGTTCATCCTAAAACTTAGCTTTACACGAAAAAAACTCGGACATTCCCTTATCAAGATCCGATAGAAGGCGAGAATAAGGGAAGACTCGAGTGCACTATTGGTATCGGCAAAGTTAAAAGGAGAAGTCTCTAACTTACAATAACAAGTAAAGTACACAACTCATAGATTATCAAAACACATTAAGCATGAAGTATAAGAAAGTAAATACTTGTGGGTAAATTAGAGTTAGAATCCTCGTCTTAAGATGTCATAACTCTTGTTTGTACAAGGATTGTTTGACACTATTGACTCATTTAGGTTATCAATCAAGTGTTAGAAATTAGTGGGTTAGTAGTTAGTTAGCCATGCTAATGAAAAGTTAGTTAGCCATAAAAGTAAAAGAAACAACAAAGGAGAAGAAGTGAGAGAGGGAGTTATACTACAAGAAAACAAAAGAAAAGAAAAGTTAAAGAGAGGAAGTTACACTAAAACAAAGTAAAAGAAAAGAGGTAAAGAAGAAAGAAGTTACACTACAAGAAAGAAGTAAAAGTAAATGGCAAAGACAAGTAAATTGGAAAGAAGGAAGAGAAGTAGTACTTATATTATCTTGTCACCCTTCAAATATAACACTTACACACACTCTCTTTCACTCTAATGGCTAAAACTTAAAAGTAGAAGAAGAACAATAACAACTACAAACCTAAAAATAAGATTACAAAACTTGCTCTAACTCTGGATCTGCTCAAACTGAAGTCCCCAGGGGGGTATTTATAGGCACCAGGGGAAAGAGGGCCACGTGGGAAGCACGTGGCCCAAAACGCAGGTGCCTGCGCCCAAAGGGCCGCAGAAACGCGGCCAAAGCCGCGTTTCCACGGCCCAGGCAGGGCGGCGCGCGCCCAGTTTTAGGCATGTGCGTCGCCCAGTCTGTCTTCTATCCACCTGAGCTCCTGAATTTCCGATTGATGCCCCAGGCTGACAAAATCTTCACTCTAAAGTCAATGGCTACTTGGTAGGATCTTAATCACCAATTAAATGGTGATTTAGGTCTTCTTCTTCATTTGCACACCATGGACCTAGGATCAAGCAAGCAAGGTTTTATTAGGAAAATTTTATATGAAATAAATATGAGAATGTGATGAAATTATGCAAAATTAGGGATTAATCACCGATCAAACCTGAAATGGATCCGGTTGACCGTCCGGTCGACTGTTGGGCCTGAAACAGGATTTCTCTAGGGAAAATATTGAACTTTAAAAAATTTCAAAATAATTTTGTAAGGCTATATGATTAAGTATCATGTTATAAAGGTTGGTATATATGATATAAACAAGATGTAAAATTATAAAATAATTTGAGTCATGTACAACCATCAAGACAAGAACCTAAAGGCAATTACTCAAAACAAAAACCGTATTTTGAAAAATGAAGTGTGTGTGTTTTCTTGAGCCAACTTATCATAGCCTCATTCTTTAACAAACAAATTCTTACAAAGGTTCTAGTGCCTACAAGGTCTTCAAATTAGAGCTTCTCCATGGAATGTTGCATAGGTTGAATCCTTGAACCCGAATTGAGTCATCTTGAGTCAAAAGAACCCGAATTGAGTCATCATTAGGGAAGAACACAACTTGAATCCATAGAACCCTGAAACACACTTAAACACTAAAATATGATTAGTACAAATAACTATATATGTTTTGTAATCATCAAACTCAAATACCGGGTGATTGTAACCTTGGGCCAACAGGTATTAGTCGACTAATGGTTTGCCCTAGTCGACTAATATCAGGTTCTGGCAATTTTCTAATACACTTATGTTATCCTATTTTGGTTTAGATCTGAGTTTCTATTTATCTGAGGAGTGCTGATTGATTGTTAGAGTTTGTATTGAATTAGGATCATTCTAGGTGCCTATATAAACCCCTTGGGCAGGCCTTTTATAGGTGTGTCAAGAATTCAAGAGAATTTCATATTTTCACCATTGAGAGTTGTGAGAGAGATCTTTTGTAACTCTTGTATTTTTTTTCTATTTTCAATAAAAATTTCTCCCCTCCTCCACATGGACATAGGTACATTGTCAAGCCATATTAAATCTGGTGTTCTTGGTTATGTGGTATTTTAGTTTCAATTGCTTGCTAGTGATAGATCTTTTACTCTTTCGTTTCTACTGCCGAGTCTTCAACTCAATGTTTCTCTATTGTTTGATTGGTGATAGATCATAACTACTGGTACAGAGCGATGGCTAGCAAGACGACCACGACAACCATGTTTGAAGTGGAGAATTCGATGGGAAGTCCAACTTTTTGTTGTAGAAGATGCGAGTAACATCGTTGCTCGTGAAGGAGAACACACACAAGGCCTTGCTTGTTATTAGAAGAAGCCATCAAAAATGGAGGATGATAAGTGAAACAACATCGACATCCACGCAAAGGCGATGATCATACTGTGCCTATCAGATGAGGTCCTTTACAACGTGATGAATGAGGAGACAACTGCTGATCTTTGGTGTAGGTTGGAGAGCCTTTACATGACGAAGAGTTTGTCGAACAAGCTCTTCATGAATAAGCAGTTATACAACCTTTGGATGAAGGAAGGTACACCTATTCAAAATCATCTCAGTGCTTTATTAGAATTTTAAGTGACTTGTTAGCTCTAATTTTAAGTTATAAGAAAGAAAGCTCTTCTGCTACTCTCTTCTATTTCATCAAGTTATGACCACCTGGTTGTTGACACTCTGAAAAGACAAATTCTCAGGCAGCACTTCAACTGGTCCGAACGATGTCTAACTTGTCGACACTTCCAAAAGACAAGTTATAGATAGGCTGAAGACCTGTCCATCCTTGATAGACAAGAAGATGGTTTGGACTCCACTAATCCAGTGAAGCAGATAGTGGGCCAATTGCTGTTCTCTGAAGAAAACTCAAAAAACTAAACATCCAGATTGCTATAAGCTGTGTGTTCTAGCTTTGCCTAAGGCTCTTTAAAGCTCAACTGAGAGCTATCCTCTAGCTCCACTGAAGAGCTCCTTGCTAAGCTTCGCTGCAAGCTTTACATATCTCTGATAAGAGCTAAGTGCCTACTTCGTAGAAAGCTCAGTAGCTCTACTGTGAGCATAACTTCGCATGAAGCTCTTTCCTTAGCTCTGCTGTGAGCTAGCTCCGTCGCGAGCTTATATGGTCATTTTTGACCATTTAAATCTCAATATCAGATCGATGTGATCCTTATAACATATTTGATTGTTATTTACCTTAATCTAATCACTCTCAATAGGTTGTAATCTCCTGATTAGTGGAAAGAATAAAAATTTGTTGCAAACAAATCTAAGCCACTGGCTAAGTGACTAAGAGCGGGGGTCTCTAACTTCGCTCAAACTATGATTAGCTTCACCGCGAAGTTATCCTGGCTCCAGGAGCGAAGCTGTTGGCCCAGAGGCCTTCCACTCTAGTTTTGATGATGATTAACTCATGTAGTTATGTTTACTAATAATCTTGTGATGTTTAGTTTCAGATCATTAACCAAGATGTTAGTTAGTGATTAGCTTCAACAAAGGAGTTTTGAAGCCTTTCACATGGTGATTCAAGAGCTCGAGTATAAAGATCATTTATAGCACTCGTTGGAGTCAAACTCGGTGGATCACGGTTTGGATCGAGTCGACTTGAAGACGGAGTTCGTCAAGAAGACCTCGGTACCATAGTTTAGTTTATATTTTAGATTCATGTGTAAAGATTAGATAGTGTGATATGCTCAAGTTCACAATACACACACGTTTCATGTTTTAGATATTGGTTTTTCAGTTTTTATGAATAGATAGCATCAATACAAGTTTACTTTGTTTAAGTGTATATTAGATATATTCTATATACATGTAAGCTTAATTTCCTAGACAAACTTATGTTGAGATGCCTATTCATGAGGTTGGTGTTTTTGTGTTTTAACAAAGCATATTTTTGGAAATAAAAGTCAAAAATAATGATATGTATATGTTTCATGTATATTGGACCTATGTCCATATGCACATGCTTTAAAATGATTAAGTATCATGTTTTCGTATTTGGATATGTTTTGGACAAAGTTTATTTGAAAAATCAAAGTTTGAAAAAAATACAATTTTTGGTTTTCGGTATTTTTTTCATAACACAAAAATGGTTCAAAATGTTTGATATTTGTGTTGAAATTTTTAACACATGTTTGTATATCATATAAAATGTTAGAAACTATTTTTGTGGAATTTTTAGAATTATTTAAAATAAGTTTTTCTGTCCCAAAACAGAACCTGCCAGGCTCTGGCGGTCGACCGGACGGTCGACCGGGCCCAGAGTCGGTCGACTCGGTCGTCGTCGACCGACGTGCACAAACTTGTGCACGTTGGCACGGTCGATCGGGTCTTCGAGCCGGCCAGAGAGCTTTGCTCTCTGGATTTGGGGCGTCGACCAGACGGTCGATCGGTTTCTTCCCACGTCAAAAATATGACCGTTGCGGTCGACCGGGCCGGTCGACCACCAACTGCGTAGGCTGAAAAGCCAACCTAACGGTAGTTTTTAATGGAGGCCTATTTAAGTCTCATTTCTTTGGGATTTTGGTAAGATTTTTAGCAAGAAAAATTCCTACTCTCTTGTGTTTTCAGCAAGTTTTCAAAGTGTTTTAGTACTTCAAAAGATTCATCTTATTGGTTTTTAGGGTTTTTGGAAAAATCAAAGAAAATAGAAATTTGGGAGATTTGTGTTTGTTCTTCATTTCCATCATCTTCAAAGAGTTTTCCCAGTATTTTTCTTTGAGTTTTTGTTTTCCAAACTCTTGGTTTTCCACACTTGAGCTATATCTCATATCCTATCTATTTAAGATCATTTATTTGTGGAAAAGGTTTTGGTTTGTGGTTGAGATATACTACTTTGTTGTAACCCTTTTTATTTGGGTATCCCTCTTTGGTAGAGGTTGAGGTTGTGGTTTACTCCCTCTTGGTGAGGTGGAGTTGGTTGGTATATTTGTGTCCCTCTTCGATAGAGGTGGATTGTGCTTGTATCCCTCTCGGTGAGGTGGATTTGGTTGTATTGGTAGTTTCAGTACTCGCGTCATCGGTACTCCGGTCATCGGTAGACCATTTGTATTGCCTCGGTAGAGGTTGTATTGGTTGAGAGAGGAGTTCGATACTCCTAGTGGATTGAAAATCCTTCTCGGTGAAGGCGGGGACGTAGAGCTCAGTACTCGAACCTCAAAACACATCTTGTTGTTTGCGTTTGATCCATTAACTCTAAACTCTCTCTCTTTATTTGTGCATAGCATCATTCATATTGTTAATCTTATATGCTTGTGTTGTGCCTTGCATTGATTCATATTGCTTATTCCTTTATGCTTGGTTGTGTTTGCTTGTATGCCTCACTTGTGCTTAACCACGAGAGCTTCATATAGCGCCTCAACCCTTATTCAGAGGAATCAAGAGGAGCTAGTCCAGAGCCCTTCACGGGGAATTCGGCTACACTCGTTGGTCGCACTAAGTGTTGTTGCAATTTAGTTTTAATTTTCGCATTTAGTTCATTAGATTAGCCTTATCACCTATTCACCCCCCCTCTAGGTGATTTCAATTGGTATCAGAGCCTACGCTCCTGATATTTGGTTTAACTACCTAGGAGTGAGATCTTGGTTTGCTAATCTATCATTTGCATTTGCACATATATTTGTTTGCACACACTCATGGATTGCTTGTCACCTCCCATGTTTGATGTTTCCAACATTGACACATGAAAATTTAGGATGTCCATGTATTTGAAAACCCTAGGCTTGCATGTTTTTTCTTGCCGCTACCAAGAAATGCTATCTTGGTAACCGCAATCATATAGGGGCCAATACACTTGCCCTTGAGGCTATTAGAAGCACGCTTAACAAAGATTATCTATGCTTGTTCTAAACTATGATTCCACTTTGCAGTATGGAACAAGTTGACTTCCTCCGAGCTTCAAATGCCCAACATAATGGAGGATGAATCTAGTGGAGATGAATCCGAACAACGATGCTATATGGTCCAAGGGAATGACTCCCTTGAGGTACATTCGGATACTCAACTAGATAGTGCTAGCTCTTCATTAGATGATCATGATAGTATGGATGCCGATGCTTTAAATGAAGAGTTATCTATGTTTGTGAGAACCTCCTTGAAAAATATAAAGTTTTGAAAAAGAAAACTTGTAAGTTAAATAAAGAAAAAGAGGATTTGTTTTCAAAACTTGAGTTGGTTTTGCAAGAGAAAGAGGAGATTTCTAATGAGAGGGATTCATTGAAATCTCAACTTGAACTTGCCCTAAAAGAAAATGAATTTTTAAAATCTAAAAATGATTGTAATGAAGTTTTAAAGAAAAATAAAGCTATAACTTCAAAACTTGATTTTGTTATGAAAGAAAATGAATCCTTGAAAATAAAAATTGATTCTATTTCAAAAGATTTAGATGTTTGTTTAAAGAAAAATGAATCTTTAAAAATTGATATAGATTCACATGTTTGCCATGCTAGTGTAGCTTCACCACCTAGCTCACCTATTGCATGCCACACTTCTTCTTTAATTGAAAATGATATATCTTTGCTAAAGAAGAATATGGATTGTTTGTGCTCCACCTTGAGCCATTGTGTTTTGAGCCATACACGTTTGGAATCTTTATTTCGAAAGAAACAAGTTCCATCTATGCATGTACACCCTCCACGGCATACACATGCTCCTCACGGTCACAACCATCACACATTGTATGCTCATGTGTACACTTGTACACATTGTGGACGTAGGGCCACCTTGCTAAATTTATTTTGATCGTATAAATGATTGTAATTTAGCAAATAAATTTGTTTGGGTTAGAAAAGATATTAACCCCCATGGACCCAAAAGAGTATGGGTACCAAAGACCACCCCTATTGTATTTGATATAGGTGTGGGCTCTCGCACGACGTGAGAGTTGCGGTACCTTAAGGTGAATGCGTTCCGAGATTCATGAGGACTATTTGGATGCATCACTTTCAAGGGAAGTTTGGTGGGAGGACCACCTTGGTTTGGAGAATTAGAGAGGTGCCCTCATCGGTTTTGGTATCGATCTCTAACTCCCGTTATATTGCATGCTTTCCATGTTCATTGTTTATAGCATGTTTTGATGTTTATTGATTATTATAATTATGCCATGTTAATTAGATTAGTGATATACATGTTAGTTATTTGTGATACCCATGTTTAATATGGATTATATCATTGTGTTCTCACTTTGTTTAAACTAATATGTATGTCCTAGATCTAATGCATGTGTATAAAACATAATGATCATATGGATGTTTATGATTTTTGTTTTGATGCTTTATGTTTTGATTAGTATGTTAAATACCATGATTATAGACCATTGACATACATGTATAGCTTTTAAGATCACCCATGTTCATATGGATCATTCTTTGTATTCTCACATATGTTTGGCTATTATGTATATCATAACTCTAATAGCATGTGGATTTACATAATGATCATATTTATATTTATCATGTTGATTATGTCTTGTTTTATACTTCATGATTTGATTACATGTTTAAATGTTAGTTTTCATTAAAAACTAGGATATATATACTTGTACATAAGTGGGCTACAAATAGATCATTTATAGTGTTTGTGCTTGAACGCTCATTTTGTACCCATTAGATGTGCTAGTATAGTCTAGCTTTGATGATTCATGCATTTGACTTGTATTCTTATTTTATTCACGTTTTCATGTTCATGTGTTTTCACTTCATGTATATATTTATTTTGCCAAACCTTAAGATATACATGTATACCCCTTGAGTCATTTGCTTTTCTTTCAAATCTTTATTATGGACTCAATTGTGTTTAGGGATATGTATGTATAATTCTTATTTTGTCAAACATACATATGCCTTGAAGTATAAATTGTTTTTATTGAAAATTTAGTTTGGATGATTTTCATATTTTCATGCTTAAGGAACTTTGAGCTTTATTGCCTAATTTCATGATTATGTGATTCACATTACACTTGTGCACTCACTTCATTTAATGTTTCTCATGATTGTGTTTTCATGAGCATGATATGGGCTTTATGGACTTTGAGTGTTTAGTGACCATGTGATTTACATGTGTTTCATAAAATATAATTTTGTTTTATTCCTTTCTTGAAGGATTCGTACTAGTTTTTAAATTTTTTTCTTTAACTAGTTGCGGTATTCTTTGTTATGGTAGAGTTTTCAACAATACTATATTTTTCAAACCTATCTTGAAACTCTTACCTTCCACGGGCGGTTGGATGGGAGTCCATGCCTTGATTTATGCTTTATGAAAATCATTTTAACTTGAGCATGAAATGGGTGATAGATGATATGAGGTATACACTTGATATTATTGTTCTTTCAATTGGTATCATTGGATCTTTTCAATTGGTATCAATATTGACATTTTTGTATACTCATATATTATTTTTTTGTATGTATGCTTTCGTTTGGTATCATCTATTTTGATTGGTACTCATTTTTCATATACCTATACATGTTTTATTTATTCTTACTATATCCCTATATTGTTGAGCACAAATATTGAATATGCTAAGCTTAATTTTTAAATGACTATTATATTTCAATTGACTAGTTTCAATTGGTATTCAATACAAGCTTATGCACCGTTTATTTGGTATTTCATAAAGGGGGAGAAAATTCGTATTTTTATCTTTCAATTGGTATTTTATTTCCGTTGATTTCTACTCCCACACTTTATGTTGAAAATTGATTTTATTTTGGTATCATATGTTCTAAATGACAAATATTCACATTGGTATCAAGATTTTGTTTACTTTCAATTGGTATCTATTGATCTATTTCTTTCATTGGTATCCATGAAAATTTTTATTATATCTTAAAATTTGATTTACTAGATATCTCAAAATTTGTTTTATTGAGAAAATTCAAATTGTGTTTTATAAGAAATGTTAAAATGTTTTGATATGATTGCATATATGCAAGGGAGCTTAACATCTCTTCTACATATAGATTCATGTTGAGTGTATCTTATATTGAGGAGCTTGACAACTCTTCTTTATGCGATACACGTGTGTAGGAGGAGCTTCACATCTCTTCTTATGCATTGCATATTTTGTGTATGAATTAGGGCTTGTCATCCTTTCTTCATGTAATGCTATATATGTAGAAGTTACTTAGCGTCTTCCTCTTCATGAATGTATATCGCATATATTCTTATTATTGATTTGTTTGATATCACCCTTTATTGATTCTTTGTTTCGAACAAAAAGGGGAGAAGAATTGTTGGTTTTGTTTTTACTTTAACCCCTTTGTTGATGATTGACAAAAAGGGGGAGAAGTATTTGGTATATATGCATATTTTCAGGATTTATGTTTATGCATATATGTTTTGTTTTGCAAATAGGAGAAAAAGAATTATGAGTTTTATGTTTGATTGGCATGTTTATCTCCTTATATTTGCATACATGTTTATTTATGCATGTGCTTCATTACCATATCTTATTGCTTATTTCCTATGCATGAGTTAAGGGGAGCTTCTTTGAAGCTTAACTTTAATCCATGCATATATAACTCCATGAGTTTTGTCATTTATCAAAAGGGGGAGATTGTTGGCCCAGAGGCCTTCCACTCTAGTTTTGATGATGATTAACTCATGTAGTTATGTTTACTAATAATCTTGTGATGTTTAGTTTCAGATCATTAACCAGATGTTAGTTGATGATTAGCTTCAACAAAGGAGTTTTGAAGCCTTTCACATGGTGATTCAAGAGCCCGAGCATAAAGATCATTTATAGCACTCGTTGGAGTCAAGCTCAGTGGATCACGGTTTGGATCGAGTCGACTTGAAGACGGAGTTCGTCAAGAAGATCTCGGTACCATAGTTTAGTTTATGTTTTAGATCCATGTGTAAAGATTAGATAGTGTGATATGCTCAAGTTCACAATAAACACACGTTTCATGTTTTGGATATTGGTTTTTCGATTTTCATGAATAGATAGTATCAATACAAGTTTACTTTGTTTAAGTGTATATTAGATATATTCTATATACATGTAAGCTTAATTTCCTAGACAAACTTATGTTGAGATGCCTATTCATGAAAACCGAAAAACCGACCGATATCCAAAACATCAAACGTGTGTGTATTGTGAACTTGAGCATATCACACTATCTAATCTTTACACACGGATCTAAAACATAAACTAAACTATGTACCGAGATCTTCTTGACGAACTCTATCTTCAAGTCGACTCGATCCAAACCGTGATCCACCGAGCTTGACTCCAACGAGTGCTATAAATGATCTTTATGCTCGGGCTCTTGAATCACCATGTGAAAGGCTTCAAAACTCCTGTTGAAAGCTAATCACCAACTAACATCTTGGTTAATGATCTGAAACTAAACATCACAAGATTATTAGTAAACATAACTACATGAGTTAATCATCATCAAAACTAGAGTGGAAGGCCTCTGGGCCACAATCTCCCCCTTTTTGATGATGACAAAACTCATGGAGTTATATATGCATGGATTAAAGTTAAGCTTCAAAGAAGTTCTCCCTTAACTCATGCATAGGAAATAAGCAATAAGATATGGTAATGAAGCACATGCATAAATAAACATGTATGCAAATATAAGGAGATAAACATGCAGCAATCAAACATAAAACTCATAAATTCTTTTTCTCCTATTTGCAAACCAAAACATATATACATAAACATAAATCCTGAAAATATGCATACAAAACATATATGCATAAACATGAGGTTTGGTGTTTGTGTTTTAACAAAACATATTTTTGGAAATAAAAGTCAAAAACAATGATATTTATGTGTTTCATGATTTTGGACCTATGTCCATATGCAACATGCTTTAAAATGATTAAGTATCATGTTTTTGTATTTGGATATGCTT